>JBCEWB010000014.1:1923774-1949405 GCA_039654565.1 Peronia peronii | reverse complement strand
GGTTGGGTGGGAGATGAGAAATCTGTGTTAGTTCTCGTCTCTGTGTGACACTGAACTTGCCGCACATCGTAAGGTTCGGTAGACGGCCGGTCAGTTTCATCCTTTGTTGTGGGCAACCTATTAGGCAGGTAGACACTGGGCCGATTACACAGGCTAAGACTGCATAAAATCCCCCATCCCCCCTGTTTTTCACCCTATGGACTGAGAAAATCTAGAGAGGGGGCTGGGTAATAGTCTACCACAAGCTCAGTCAATGCTCATGGCACTAGCCAGATAGATCTAGATCTAGATTCTGATCGAAGACAAGACACTTGAAGCCACACTGACCATCACTAGCCACAAATGAGGTCACTGGCCGTAACATTACACAAAAGCTCATTGTTCTAGCTTAGAAATCCCGTCGCGTGCATAATCTCGGCAAGAGTACTGCAAAACACCGTTTGATTGTGATAGCTGCGAATGTAACGGCCCGATCAAAACGTAGATCTAGGCTAGGTTCCAGAAGTCACACCCGCAACTAAGCAAAAAAAAGTTAGTACTTTTGCTAATTCGGTGTTTTTCTTTGTTTTTATTATTATTACCATTTAATTTATAAGAAACCTGGGATTTTAAGCACTTTTCCGGGTGCCCGGGATTTCGCTTGAAATCCGGGAAAATCCCGGTCCTTCCAGGAGGGTTGGCAACCCTGCATATACACACATAAATTTCTGAAAGATTTACAGAAAAAAATCTCATCTCATCCACAATTTGAAAAATAGGCCTATAACTTCTATAACAAGAGAAAACATTCCCCTTAAAGATGGTCGAAAAAAATCATGTAACTGGACAAGTTCGGTCTGATTTGACCGGATGACCAGATATGGAATTCTGGATTAAGGACATCACATGATGATAGCAATGTTACTACAAAGTGACTCACCTGTCCTGAGGAAACACCTGTGAGTACTGTGAATGGAAGAAGTCATGCAACATGTTGCCCAAGAACTGGCCCCACCATGGCTGGGTCCCGCAGACTCTGACCAACAGCAATCCAGTGGACACCTGAATACGCTGTGTGCCATGCAAGCAGAGGTGCTGGAAGAGATTCTGGGCGTTGTGGGCAGTGAGGACTGTGTACAATGATGCTGGAGGCTGTGGGATGGCTGGACTGCCTACTGTGGAAGTCAGCAGTGTGTCTAGGAGACTTTCTAAAATAACCCGCAGTTTGTCAGTGGATGTCTGGCACAGAGAGAAACCACAAAAGACAAATTTGTGAAGGTACTACAAGTTCTTTACAAATCAGGGCACATACAATTTTGATACCAATGTTAAACTATTGGATACGTTGCCAAGTGTACAACTTTAACATGACAACTGGGAATTCTCACTTCCCTGTAAGCGAATCTTGTTTGTATTTTAGCTTTCAAGTTTTTCTTTTCTCTAGCAAAAACAAGAACCAAATTCCCTGTAAACAGTATCATGCTTATCAAAAATATTTCACGAGATGTGTTAATTAGAATGACCTTCAAAATCATAATTTAATCATTGACTGTCATCTTTTCTGTCAAAATTTAAAAGAATTATACCTGTGTTAACAGTGCTACTGAATCCATGGATAGATCTATTGTATCCACACAAATTCCCATTGATGTCTGAAGCCTGTGTATTGCACGCTGGGCCAAATTCAACTGAAGCTGTAACTGCAGGCACTCATTGTAAGCCTAGGGACAAAAAAATATATATATATTGTGGCCGTTCTGTCAAGGAGTTATAATTACAATGACAGATTAATACCATATTACTTTCAAGAATGAACCCTTCAAAGTAAATTTATAAGAAATGAAAAAACTACATCTATAAAATGCTCCTATTCATTCACTACTGATATATTTGTCCCACAGTTGCAAGTCAATTATTTCTCAACCCAAATATGTGATGTAATAAAATAAACAACTGATTTATATCACTGCATGATAATGATAGCATCACACAGATATTAGGTCTCTCATACCTGTATGATTTGAGCATCCTCCTCGCTCATTTTCCCTGAGCTGTTCCTCTTCAAATGATACTGAACATGCGAGGACAGGAACTGGGTGTTGCCCACCACTTTTAGTAAAGATTCCAAGCGAGTTCTAGAAAGGTTAAATCTGCACTGCAGATCCTCCAACAATGACAGAAACAGGTCCGGTTGGGACAGAAGAGATGCATGTGCGCTCATCTCACACGATGGGGACATCTCTTCTCTTCCTCCGTGGCTGCTGCTGCCACTGTCTTTGGCAGAACTGGTGGATGGGGCACTGGCCGAATGATAGGTCTTTGATGAGCTGCTGGTTGTACTGGGCCACTCCCAGGGTAGAATATAGGTGTGACCATAGAAAGAACCCAAAGGGATGCGAGAACGTGTAGTTCCTCCACTATACTTGCCTACGGTGGTAATCTGCAAATGAAAGAAATCACATATTCAAATTCTTCAGGTACAGTCCATTATCAATCCATATCATATGGAAACAGTTCTGATTTCAATACTGTTTTGACAGTGATTGTAAACATGACGAATAATTAGTTCAGGATGAACGAAAATGCAAACTAAATTAATCTGGATAATTAATGCCTGATTAATGCCTGATAAATTCAAAGGATTTGTTATCACTTTCCATAAACACTGAAAGAGCCCAGTTTCTTTTCAATCCTAAACCAACAGATGGTGCTTTACATATTAAAGATAATATAAAGAGTAGAAAAATGTACCTCACCCTCTTTTTTCCATTCCTATCTAGCACAAAAAAAAGGAGAAAAAAGTAAAATTTCTCCACACAAACTTCCAATTACTTTTTTTCCCCCATGAAAAATCCCTTAAGAACTAAATATGAAAATCTGATATCTTCAGGTATCATCCTGTAATAATTATTTTATTCCCCACCATTACTAAATAACTTCAGGCAAGTCCTACTGATTGTTGAATGACATTATTTGAAGTAGTTCTATTGTGGATATAATTTTCCTTTTTCTTTTTTTCTTCACTATGAGCCGATATAATAACCATGAAAAAATCATGACTTCAGAATTAGGTTGTACCTTGTATTGGCAATAATATACGCTATATCATTTTACACCATGTATCCAATCTCTCTCACAGGATAGTATATTTTGAGAAAGAAACTAAAATGACGAAGCAGTCGGCTACATATTAATGAATCACCAGCACAGTTTTTTATATCTTTACCTTGAGATATCGACATACTGGTGCTGGCATGATGTTGTTCATTACCAAGGTTCTGTGGCCAATGTCTGAGGCAACAACCAACCTCTGTCCATCCACTTCTTCCCCCTCAACCCAAACATCAATGGACAGTGATGCTAAATCCATACTGGAGGGAATAATCACATCTGTCAAGACTATTGGCTTGCCAAAGTCCAATGTCACAAATCTCCTGGCGCCTGAGAGAAAAGACCAAAATGTATTGTGTGAGAGACTGTTTACAAATTATTACTCAAATCTTTTGAAATTTACAGCCTTAGAAAACTTAGTAAAAGCCTGTATAGCACTGTGAATTTGAAATCTGTTAGTAGACTTTGTAAATTGTAATCATGTACATAGATTCTTTCCGTTTTCATATCTGAAACTGTTATGTGCACAAACAGGTTAAAGTTATGTCTTGAAAATGGACTACATCAGGAGATCTGCAATATGAAATGCTACTAACTGCTTGTCCCTTCTTACAAATGGACAAAATGAAAATATAAATCATCTTGCATGACAATAGGCTACATCTGTCAAATGAACATTTCAGCTTTAATGATATCCGTGTTGCAGCAGACTCGGACAAAAGACCTTGTTTTCTTTTTTTTTTTTTCTGGCCCTACTGAATCTACTAGTGGAAAAAATGATTTAAAAATTAATTCAACAATATGATAATATGCTTAATGTCAAGGCAATTCAGTTCACTAGTAATACATTCAGAATTCAAAAGTGAATAAAACTAACCCTATAACAATCACTCCTATGATGAGGAATGCATATCAGGTACTTATTATTGGAAACAGTTTCGGATTTTAAAAGATTTCCAGTCATATCTATGGTGGTGAACTTAACCCTTTTCTCTTGACAGTCTCCATATTTTATCATATTTGTGAATCTGCTACTATTAATAGACAGAGTTTGTCACTGCTTAAAATAAAGATTGTCTGCAACATTCGCATCCAAGCAAAGATCATTCAAATTCATTCCCTTCTTAAGTGTTACTGCTATTAATATTACGCCTATTTCAAACTTAATTTCAAAGCCACATATACTTATTAAGATAAAGGATCTACATTTGGACTGTCTGTACAAAGTAGAATTACCTTAGAAACATATTGAGAATGAAAACAGAATGTAACAACCTCACACACTGCCTAGGGGAACATCTAAGGCCACCTGAAATTTTACACCTGCCAACAGTCTCTCTGGCCATTCTGGTATGTCAGTGATGATATGAATTTTTTCTCTTCAACAGTGTGCTGCACTAGGAACAAGAGATATGACTGTGTTATCTAATTCATTCTCTCAACTTGACACCAACAGCACATGCATAAAAGATATTTGAACCCACCAACATTCTGCTTGCCAACTGCAGAGTAACTCACCAGAGTGCATTCTCTCAATTACTAGTACTTGTGGTGGCGGAGCCTGCAACAGGCCTTGGATCTGCGGGAATGCAAACTGTTTCTGTGGAGACTGTTTTGGCTGTTGCTGTTGTTGCTGCTGTTGCTGTTGTGGTGGCTGGCTGGACTTGCTGGACTGTTGTTGCTGATGTTGTGAAGGGAAGACAGTCTGACCAAAGGGGAAAATCTTGGCTCCATACATCTTGGATGACTGGTTCATGAGGCTCTTTTTCTTCATGATAAATTCATCTAGCAATGGCTAAGGAAAAAATTTAATGGAGAATAAAGCACAATACTCTGAGAAGTAAAATAATGCTTGAATAAAGGGAGAAAAAAAAAAAAAATTTCTGCAGAGCTTGTACATTAAGTGACTAAAAAATGACAGGCTCAGCCTGCTGATAATGACATTTACAGATAAGTTAAAAAAACACACAGATAATGGACAACATACTCAAGAGTGTGAATTTTTCCCAAATTGAATACTAAGTAGTTGTACCTGCTGACCAACAACAAAACATAAGAGTTTTCGCCAAAGATATAATCTAGATCTATTAACATTTTATGAATTTTTATTTCAAATTTTCAATGTTTGAGTCTTGCCATCATTTTATCTTTTGATTAAAAAAAAAAAATATGTAGCGTACAATAAATAACGAACAAACGTAGTGGGTGGGAGAGTCATAAATCACATGAATATTGAGCTCTATTTTCTCAAAATGCATAATTTTCACAGACCATGGACAACTCCGAAGTAGGATAATAAAAACAATAAAACTAATGGAGTACAGTCAAGTAGAATAATAAAAACAATAAAACTAATAGAGTACTATTTGCAGTACAAAGTAAAACTAGACAATAAAGCTGATGGAGTATTGTCTCACACTTTCAAACATGGTACAAGTATTTACCAGTTTTGGAGCTGTTGACTGGGCCAAATAAGAAGAGAGGTCACCACCCAGTATGGGTGACATGGAATCATCAGCCAGGGTAGATGTTTGAAATGGGACCAAGTGAACTGGGGCTGGATTGAAAGTACTAGCTCCAGGTGTGGGGCCTCCAGTTGTTGAGGTTGCATCCATGCGCTCCATACGAGTGCCATCACTTGTTGCATGACAACGGAAATGCAAAGGTTCCACTTCAAGAAGACCGAGAATGTCACTTCTCAGACAATCCGGCTGTTTTGGACAAGAATATGACCAACATTAGATAAAACTGTCCTACCTTCATTATGCATTTATACAAAATTGTAGCAAAATGAGTCTCCTGTCACAAATAAGTGCCTCAAACTTGAACAAGTGCAACAACACTTTCTCTTTGATGTTTCATCAATCTTCATCATGCCTAGGTCAATGACTATATTTCACTCTTAACTGACAGGATTGAAACAGAATGATAGCACAGTCCTTTGGTCTGATTTCATGTTACTTTGGTTCGGGACAATTGACAATTGAATTTTCAGTCTTTGTCCAATCTATCACATCAATGGCAGTTAAATTAACGAAATAACGAAGCAGTGGTTACAACATTATTATACACTTTTAATATCTTTTACATCTCTCGTACTGACAAACTGATGTCTAATCAAATATAGTCTATATCTTCCTTAATGTAGAATTAACATCTACTGTAATCTGGTGAAGCAAATCAAACCTGATGTTTAGCTGTCTTTTCTGGAGGGGAAATCAATAAATCAAACAGATCTGGCTGATCTTTACTGGTGCCTCCACTTGCTGCTCCTGCCCCTGTGGAACTGCCGGTCTTCATCACATTGGTCAAGATAGTTGTTGGGGTGGCACTGCCTAAAGATGTGCTGGGTTTGGTGATGTTGCTGGGCTCCATATCAAAGAGATCAGCCTCAAATGGATTTCCATACAGCCCGTACCTTCAAATCAAAGTAAAAACAAAATAGAATAAAGATAGAATGATGTGTACTATTCATTTCAAAGACAGAAATTGGAATAACAATGTAACTTAGGGTTCACACTCCCTAGATGCCTTAAAATTCAAGGACTTTATGACTGTTTAAAGGACTTCATGAAGCCGAATATCTTAAAAGTTCAAACGCGTAGATATTTACATGTGTGTGATGATAATATTTGCTGAACTGATCTACATGAACAATAGATGGTATTGCAGATCGCACGCTGAATTTGTGCTTTTACTGCTGCTGAAACACTCTACACAACAAACAAGTACATGTAATTAACAGGTTAGACAAGAATCAGTTTGTGCTTAGAGCCAAACCCATTCAGCTAACTGAGTGACCCATTGTGAAAAGTAGCCCCATCCAGACATCTTATAATTACTCTTTCTCACTGATAAATATAATTGAAGATTCAAGTTGGGATGTAAAATTTCATTTAAATGGCGTGAGAGTGTGCAGTTATTTATTTTTATCATTATCTTTTTTTTCTTTTCTAAAAGTGTGTGTATGGGTGCGGTAGTGCATTGCAGCACTTGCATTGGGTATACAATTTAGATACAGTTATTGTGACAAACTACCTATAAATTAAGAATGACCATAGTCTGACATGCACAGATCTATATGAGAAAGCTATCTCAGGAAATAACGTGTTATTAGAAATAGTATATAGAGTGTATTAAAACTGCTCTACAAATGCTTTGTATTCAAAGCAGGTGCAGGTACAATCATGAATCAGCATTGAAAAATATATGCATCAATACCATTTTCATGGGAATTTTTTTTTTTGCTCTAGCACTTCAACAGTGCAAATAAACATGAGCTAGCTACGTTGATTGCAAATCAGTTTATGATGGCACCAGGAAACAGAAAGAGAGACTGACAATCACCATTTGATCTACATCTAGCAAGACCAAAGCGACAGTGAAGACTACTACTGTGATTCAGAGTTGGAATATGTTTTGTCAAGGGAAGAAGAGTCTAGTTTCTCTGAGAGTGACTCCAGACCTAAAAAGCATCCCTCCTACACCTCTACAGTGACAGTGTTGAGATCTGTCACTCTGCACATACATTCTATTCTGATTTTTATTTGAGAGATTATTGATGGTATTTATATGTTTCAATGTGCTTGGATGGCTATTTTTTTCAAATTACACATGTTCCATGAAGACAAACAAAATGTGATCTTAAATTTCAATCATTATTATAGTTTTTAATTCACATATTTTCATATCTTGTGACACTGTGTACTGCTTGAAATGAAAAAAAAAAAAAGAAGTATATTTGGAAACCACATCTAATTTCTTTTCAGAAAATGGATACTTTTCAGTGGATAACTGTACAAATAAGCTGATCACAGTTACTTTAAAAATTTATAAAACACCTTATACCCTGCTGCAATGGCTAACAAGAAAAGCCAAATGCATGTCGTATACAGGAATATAAAAATGCATCTTATCGAAAGGAATAGGTGATTTCCCCAACAGTTCGTTACCTAGCATATCTTACCTAGCATAAAAATCTATCCCCCACAATGAAAACTCTTCTTAGCATCTCCTGATGGATGCAATGAAAGTATGGTAAAGCATGCATTCAATGTCCTGACAAATAAAAAAGATTACATTTTTACAAGATATCATGTCTCAAAGGTAATCTGAAGTCACCACTTCCACACACACACACCTGGTTTTCAACAATGCATGTTCTGGATGGCTCCTCTGGCTGTAATGCTCGGCCATGTCAAGCAACAGCTGACAGGATTTCTGAGCTACTAACTCCATATCCATACACTTGACTCTGTTCAGCAAAGTGAAGAAAAGTCGCAAGGACCCACTGCTGATGCACAGCGGCAGAAGGGGATAACAATCCAACAAAGCTAACATCAGTGCTTGACTAAATGCAGGAGCTAGATCTTGATCTGTGGAGAGCTTGGAGCATCTGAGAAAGAAAAAAATAGTCTATTCCTTTGAGCCATTACTGCTATAAACACCTGCAAGAAAAAACACACACATACACAAAAAACAAACTGACTATATTGGTGGATAGTGCAGAATTACATATAACACAGAGAAAAAACTTTAAGGGGAGGGCCAGCACTCGGAAAGTCGGAAAATCGATAAAAAAAAAAAAGAATCCAGGTTTTTCTGTTATTCAAACATTTTGTCCATTTTTCTTCACAAATCTAGCTGTAGTTACAACATAAAACAGTATCTATGATCAAAACTGACCATCAGAAGACAGCAAGGGGTCAAAAACAATCCATAAACACGCACCGAATTTTGCAAAACACACTACAAAAATCGGACTGCAGAGCCCATCACAAGCATCTCATGTGGGTAAATTTAGCACTGTGACATTTCTCTTCCATTTTCCTACATGTCTGGCCTAGATTCCCAGTCCCAGGTCACTCTACATTGAGACCACAGCCTGGAAAAGACCACGTGTATACACAATAGTCTGACCCCATTTCACGCAGAACATGCGTCCACGCATGATCAGCTCGACCATTACCCTTTCGAGCGTGTTGTCCATTGGCAGGATAAAAATACCACAACGTACTCGTCACCAGCTAGGATTCCGTCTGGCTGGGAGAAGGTCTGGGGTTGCAACACTTGCACTCTGGGTCTGTTTACTTCAGCAAGGGAGCGTTTACTACACGCTTCGTAGTAGCCTGCAGTTTGTATAAGTTTTGTTTTGAAGCGTTTTTTTCATCTATTTCAACTTTTGAGTGAAATTGTGAAAGGTTAAACCATGCCTAAGAAATCTCGAAGGATCATTCTAAGGTCAATGGAGCCTGAAAGTTTGGTTTTGCTTCAGTTTTCATTTACGAAAACTCTGAATGTGATTTTCTCAGTAGGCTCCTTTTTTTCACTAAAATTCTACTACACATTCATTTTCTAACATTTTTGCCTGAAATTTTGCATGCAGCCTGTTGTAACAATAACAAACAAAAGAATATTGGAAATTAGGATGTATTCCATAGATCTGAACATACACTGGATGAAGTGCCAAAAAATCTGCAAATTATCACTTTCCGATTCAGGCAACATTGAAAATTCCATTTAAAAAAAAAAGGTTTCCTCAAATGACAAAACTAATGCACACTTTTGTAGATCTTGTTTCAAACAACTGTGTACGTATTTTCAAAGTGATCCATCAAATTTTGACAAATCGTAAGTATTTTAAAACTTCACTATTCATCTATACTGAAAATCCAAGATGCTGTCGTTACCATGGCGACCAATGCTTTGAAATTTTTTTCAAATACTTCTTCCTTCTAATTTGGCCATTCTAATTTCTGACATAAGCAAGATGCTCAAACTCAATATTTCCCATGCGTTTTGAAAATTACTTTCTGGTGTCGCCACTCCACTTACCCCGGGACATTTCAAAACCCATCATGAAAACCATCTTATGAACTTGACGGTGATAACAATCTGATCCTATGTTTGTGTCACATCACTGCAGACCACACACATATAACTATTAGTTATGCTGAAAAGGATAATAAAAAAAGAATGATCTATGCAGGAATAATGGTGAAAAGTTCTTACTCCATGCAAAGTGACAGGAGTCTGGAGAACTTGTGAGCTGTAGTGCGAGAACCAATAATGTAGCAGGATTTCACCATCCCTTTCAGTTCATTTTGTATGGACTCCAGCAGCTGCTTCTCACTTCCTCTGTTAGAAAGAAAGCAGAGTACTGTAAGAGGAATGAAATGGATAAAACACTACACTATGAAGTCTTAATGCAGTGTATCCTAAGTCTGCTACCAAAATTATCAATGGAACAAAATCATGCTCTCCGATAAATGAAATGGGTTTCGGTTTCAGTCATTGTTACTTTAACATCATTTTCTATTTGTACTCCATTTACTTCAGTTTATGTCCATATCTCTTTCAAGTTCATACAATACTGTTGAACGTGGCTTTCTTTTCTCCAAACAAATAAGTTTTACCATTACTATGAATTGCTGATAAACAGTCATTGTCTATTTTGTCATTGTGTTGTTTTTGCCGATGATCTTTTAGATCAATAACTGACTGATCATCCTGGCCTGCCATCTCACCTTCTTTCTGCATCATTCATCTGCACAGCCAGAGTCCAAGTGAGAATGTCCAGTGTCATATTCTGCATGTGCTCTGCACTGACCCCTAGCACTCCAGCCTCTGCTGGAGAGGCCACTAGCAACTTGATCAACCTCTTGTGGAAACTGTTATCCTGAACCATGGAGCTGCGCTGGAGCTTCTCTGTCCGTATCCCTGTCTTCTTGAAAACACGCACAGTCACTGACAACTCTTGAAACCAGTCACAGCCTTTTACATCTGTCAGTTTCTGCTTGCTCGTGGAAGAACTCTTCTCCGTTCCTGTCTGGGCTACAGTGTCAAACAAACCCTTGATGTTTTTGTTTTTACTCTCTAGCATCATGGTTTTGTAAACTGTACTAAGCTTTTTCTTGGTTTTCAGCTGAGGAACAGATCAGAAATCAGTTGATCTCAGAAAGATAATGGTGAAATGAATGCAATGACATCAACATCTAACATCTTTAAGCCCAAAACAAATATGTTCATTGGTTCAGTGTCCAAGTAAAACCCTTTGCTGTAGAAACCACAAAAAAACAGAACCGAGATCTGACTGCTCAATGTTTGTCTATAACCTGGAAAATTTCATCATGCTGTTTTCTCTATCTTTGGTTCACTTATATTGTCTCACAAATACAGTATGGTTTGTGAAATTAATAAAAACACTTCTGGAATCTGAGTGAAAAATACAAGAACTTCATAAACATATCAATGTTAATTCCCTGTTATCAAAACAGTTTTTTTTTTTTTAAAAATCAATCAACTTTTTAGAAAACAAGAAAAGAAAAAGAAAGAAAAAGACTGACCACTTTATCCATCATTGCTATCTTGTCCAAACTGTTGCGATCTGACTCTCCTTTATCTTTGTTGATCATAACAGGCTCTGAAAGAGGGCTGTTCTCAAATCCTTTGATGTGCAGGAGCAATGACCTAGGTTTAGAGTTAAACAGCTGTGGACTGGTCAAGGTGATCAGGCCACCAGACCCTGTTAGATCTAAGCAGTTAGCCAGCTTAATTGGACCACACAGGATCTCAGCATTGTGAGCCTCCAGAAACTGTGGGTCTAGTACATTGTTGACCATTTCTATATCACTCCCAATCTTGGTGGTACCATTTGTTCCAGAGGCTGTTGCTGCTGCTGCTGTTTTCTGCAGTGATGGATCCGTAGCAGGAGTTCCACTTCCACCTTGGGGACAAAATATTGACCCTATGTTCTGCTTCAGCAGTGTGACCTGCAAGTTGAAAAGTCAGCAAATTCGAATATGTATTCACTTTAAATACAGGCTATATCTGATTTGGTCTAAAATACTTTTTTACAGAGGCTTATGCTCAGCTACTTGCTACCTAACAACAGGCATCTTACAAAGAATGGCAAAAAAAAGCATTTCTCTTGGACACTCAATGAAATATCTTTATCATTATTTAATGTATGGGATTATCCACTAGTTTATAATCATAACTAAATGGTAATTTGTTTTATAACGTAAAGAAATCCTGTCTCTTGTACTAGAGTAAATGTCATATAAATGCTTAGGTTGACAGAAATTGCCTTTTCATTGAGTATAAAACAAAGGCAGAATTCCACATTATTTGAGCATCTGCAACCATGCTGTGGCTTACCTCTACATTTGGTTGTAATGTACAAAGTGGGTGCAATGTGAACTTGACATCAACATGACCAACAGAACAAGGTTTAGGTAGAAGGATTTCAAACAAATGTTCGTCCCAGGTTTGGCTGCATAGGAAAAACAAGCATTTTGGACACTGAGACTGATATGAAAACACTTTGCACTTCTTCTAAACATATAGAAATGAACACATTTATCAATGACCACCAATTTTGATAAAAATACATTTTAACACTGTAAGCAATATACATAACAAAAAAATTCCTGACATCTATGACCACAGGACACCACATGAATGGCCTACCTATAGTTCTAAAGTCTTAAGATATTAGCAACACTTTACTGAGAAGATTCTAAAAATACCAGTGATACAAAAATTCACACACCAAGATGTTCCAAAGCACAAAAATTGTGAGCTCATTCAAATCTGCCAAATATGTAAAGAGTTTTCCATTCTTCATTTTGTTTTCTTCATAACCATATGAAGGCAACTGTGTGAAAACAATTACACAAAAAAACAAAATAAAAGAAATTTAATAATTCGTAAATAAATTATAATAAAAACAATACATAATGAATTCTTATAAAAATAAAATAAAAATCATTAGATAAGTAAATAAAAACCAAATAGACCATGCTGCTGTAGTTATTAATTTCTTCACAACTGATAAAACAACTTGTGGTCTGCTTTATTTGCACTGATTGCACATCTTGCCTTTCCCAAAACATAAAATCAGCTTAGGCATTACCCAGCATCAGTTGTTAGCTTCCATGTGCGTGTATGCTGTGTTGATTCACCCTGCTGTTGTAGATGCTGAGGATGGCGCCGCTGCTGTTGCTCTTGCTGTATCTCTGACCAGCATGGCGGTACCACTGCAGTAAACCTTGGCATCAGATTTTCAAACTGGGTGAGACTGTGCAGCTGGGTTAATGTCTCAGCACTGATTGGCTGGCTGGTCAAAAGATCAGAGCCTGAAACAATATTATGCAGAAATGTTTACTTTCATTCAAATGTTTTTAAAAAATTCACAGCCATAGCATATGGAAGTAAGATATTTATGCAGAAACAAAAAAAAGAGACAAAAATTGAGGATCAACAAACAAGCTATTAAATGAGAAAAAAATTCACCCCTGAAATCATAATTAAACCTATCAATAACCATGACCATGCCCAGATGTGGAAGAAAGTCTCAAATACTCCTACATTTTCTAACAAGTATTCCCTTCCACTCTAGCTATCTCTTATCAACCTGTGATACATGATTTTATTATCAATACTGTGATCTTTCACACAGTAATGCAGTTAAATTCTCCTCTGTGATAGCATGATCTTCCTACTATGGAAAACAAAATTCTGGAGCCACCAATAAAGTTTTATTCCTGCTTTTCCATAGCAAATTCTAAATATACAGTATACCTGGGTGATCAACAGCATCCTCATCCATTTTTGCTCGCTTACAGGCTGAGCCCTCTGCATTAAGATCAGACCTGTCTGCAGGGTCAAGGCTGCTCAGAGAACTTCGCCTATCTCCCAGAGTTTCCAGATCAAAGAATTGAAGTTTACCATTGTCGGTGCATGCACATAATCGCTCTATGCCTGAAACAAAAATATACACTGATGTTAACACAGCTGTAATAAAAAATCAAATTAATTAACAACAAACATCAGATCTTTCTTGGTTATTCAAGAAATCGTTCCTTTGGTTTAGACTGACAAACTTGAACCAAATCAATCTATCATCAGAACTGAAAATTATCGAACACTACACGAATGTGCCGTCATTTGATTAAAAAAAAAAAAAAAGAATAAAAGAGACAAAGAAAAAAAATCCATTTTTTATATGTCACACCCTTCAGGCATAAACTTAGGGCACTCATCTTAGGAGTAAGATTTTCTTCACTCACACCAGCTGCTGCTAGATGACATTAGATCACACTCTGAGTCAATATTATACCATGCACTCAACTCTTACCTGAACAGTATGTTGCACACAGATATTTTTCATTTGGCCCAGGACTAAGCTCAGCCTTACAAGTCAGCTTTGCCAATGACCAGATGCGAATCATGCCTGAGGCAGTTGTGATGACAATGTGACCAGATATACCAGGCAAGTTGGCACTGCTAGGAGGCTCAAATATTGGCTGTCTCCTCTCTAACTGTTCCTCCACCTGTGACATGGCAAAGAGATTTGATTGAACGTCTTTTTCCCATCACTTCATACATAATCAATTAGTTATACATTGACATAAAGAAGTCGATCTCAAGTTCTAAAAACAAAAATCTCACACCAGTAAGTTTATTTATGTGATCCAAGACAATATTGGCTTTTTACACAAATAATTTCAGAGAAAAAAAAAAATCATTAAAATTTTGTTTAAAAAAATAATAAAAATAATAAATGACAATATTTGCAAGCACCACCCCAGTACTTGTGTATATTTCAGATGAATTTTTATCGTGACTCTCTATATATTACAATTCTATAAGCAGCCAGGAAATAAACTTTTATCCCCCATATTCCTAAAAATAAATAAATATAATAAATGAGATCAAATTCTTATGGTTTCAACAAAATAAATAAATAAATAAATAAATAAAATTGTGCCAATTACCGATGGTGAAAATCACAAAAGGCTTAAGTCTGGACAATATGTCAAATTTTTTATTTAAATGACCTATTTTCAATTTTATTTAGTTCATACAGAAAAAAAACAACAAAAGACAAACTCTGCGGACAACCCAAGGAGCTTATATTATTATACTGGAGAGCGGACTGATGACATCACGCATGCCGAATGTGGAGCCATGGCAATGAGGGCAAGAAACCTATTTAACATTAAGACTTAACGCCGTTGTTGCTATGTTACCACGTGCAAAACTAAACGAAACTCACGTATAGCAATACTAAATCTAACCGTTACGTTCTATAATACGTCTTTCAACCTCCTAGTGGAGGTTATCTCGATAAATCTAACCGCATGGCCAAGGCATGCTAGATACACTGTGTTTTGTTAAGGCAGCGTCATGAGTCCGCACTCCAGTATAAATAGTATAAGCTCCTTGGGACAACCAAAAATACCTAATTAAATCAAAATTTGTGAAATACAAATTTTAACGGAATAAACTGTGAAATACAAATTTTAATGGAATAAACGTCATGAAAACTAAACAGGAATGTTTTTCTTTGTCCTATAAGATTTGGTGTCAGACTCATACAATTTGTGATTTATCCAAAAAGGTAAATGTCATTATGACCAGAATCTGTGACCTTTGTTAAAAAAAAAAGGTGAAATGATATGATGAAAGAGTAAATTATACATTCACGAGGATGATAATATATATTTGATATATATGTGATAAGAAAGGTGAATAAGGATGCAGCTGAAATGAAGGTCAGTCTTGAAGATTTGAGTTATAATAAAGAACCAGAGTAGAAATATCCAAAGATTAGAGTAAACAATTGTGAAATGGGCCAGCAAATTTCAGAATAAGAAAAAAACAAAAAAACGAATAAGGAGAAGAAGAATCTCTCTTCAGAAATACAGTGGTTTAAACTTAAGAACCTGGTCCGCCTAAGAACCCACCTCTGCTGCAAAAGGAAATTTTTTCTCTATAATTTACTCCCCTAAGAATCCGCTCCCAAATAAAAAATCTGCCTAAGAGCTTGGTGTCGGGCCAAGACACATGGGTACTTATGGTGTAATTTCACATCACTTGAGAGAACACATAGTGCTAGATGTGCAGTAAAATGAGGACAGGAGTGGAGGGAACAGGTACACAAAGGAGTGGAAGTGATGGTTGATGTACGACTGCATAATCAGGCCACACTGTGGACCAACAATGTAAGCATTTCTTTGTTTGACAACACGTGGGATAGCACTTGTGATTGGCTCTATGAATAAGGAGGAGTAAGTTTAAGCCTCCTGACTGGTCAGTTTGTTTTGCGTCTTCTGTCGGCCTATAAACACTTGAGTCATTTGTGGCACATGAGATTATCCATAGGATGGCATGTTTTCATTTACAATAATACCACTGTGTAAAAACCCACTCACCGTTAAAAACGCTGGACATTACTGATTACTGATGTAACTAAACGCTAAGAAAGATCAGGAATTGTTAGATAATTACACAACACACACACTGGGAAGAGGGCTGTATGTATTCACACAGATAAATCTTTAACTAATGGTAACGACCAACTAATCATAGAAGTGAATACAATCTGTGGTCAAACGGGTTGTGCAATGTTTCAATCCATCTAAGAACCCGTCCGCTTTTTTTGTCCCTGACTACCGGGTTTCTAGGCGGAAACCACTGTATTTAGTTTTTCCTCTGCATGGTGTTGGGATAACTACAGCACTAAAGTGAACTGAAACAAAGAAAATCACCATTTCTTCAATCCTCTGCTACAACCAAATGAGGATTATTTGTTCTGAAAGAAACTAGTTTCCAGTTCTTTCCCAAGGTAACTCATTTAGTCAACAATTGGGCTCTTCTGTTGTTATAATGAATCAAAAAATCAAAAACATCTTGTGACTGAAGTAGCAATAGATTGCAGCTTCTATTAGACTTATAAATCTGAGGGAAAATACATGATAATTTCCGAATGTAATTGGTGACACTAAAATATCTGTATATTTCATGATGTAAATAAACTCTTCTACAACGAGGAATTTTGCTGCTGCTATGAGATACATTTTGGTGCAAAGGTGTGAATATTAAATCTTTGTACAGAAAAAATGAACATATTTAAGAGGAGTGGAAAAACAAATAGCACAAAATTATCAAATTCAAATTTTGAGAACACTCGAGGTTTTTATCACATTCTTTGTGTTTTGGTGATAATAAAACTAGACTTTGAACATATTTTTATGTTATGTCAATTTTTTAAAATAGGACAATGAAGGAAAATATAGAGCACAAGACCAGCCTGTACATATGGCAGATGAACAATAGAAAAAAAAGAAAGATATTCACATTGTATAATATCAGATGCTGTGACAAAAGATAACATTTTTTTTTTGTTGCTTGACTAATCATCTAATGCATTATGAGAAACACTTTTCTAAATTGACATTTTCCTTTTTTTTTAGTCACAGAAGGAAAATGTGTACATATATATTTGGAACTTACATGGCATAAGATACAAATGAAATGAATTTGAGCCATTTGCAAGTATGCAAAGGGAACATATCAATGAAAGAAGTGAAATTCATGACGCATGTAATAAACTCATGAGCTTTTGTTACAGCCTCATTTCCCTCTTCATATGCCACCACAAAGTAACCACAAAATCAGACAATGTTAACCCCTTGAATCCACTGTCCATGAATGTGTTCGAGCTATCACAGCCATTGATCAGAAAATTTAACTGTTTTTGTCCTACTTGTCCATCAAATCAGTGTCAAAAACACAAGGACATGGTCGATATAATATGTTCCCTTTTCTTGGGTCGTGATCAAACAAACCAGCAGTTTTCTTTAACTAATTTCCAAGTCTTCAAATAAACCTTAAGCAAGTACGACACAGGCAGCCCCAACAGATTCAAAGCATAAAAGAAAGTCATGAATGTGTTAAAGAACGACAGACTCATGATTTGAGATTCAAAGGATTAAATTCCATTGATCTTTCTAAATGGATGAAAAAAAAATGCTCACAAAATTTATTCCTGCATTCCATAAGAAATCAGTGCAACCAATACTGGGTGTATGCACCAGTCCATATCATAATTAAAAAAAACAAAACAAAACAAAACAAAATCCTCGTAATTATATACTCATAAAAATAATATTTTTATAAATACATGTAAATAAAAATCGCCACGCCATGAGACATGGGTGTCAACCTTTGATACTATCTCAAAAACACATAACCTCTTTCCCTCAGTGTTAGATAATTATAAGAGTGACTTTTTATTCGTTAGGTTATACAAAATATGCTCCACTTACACTAACTTTGAAATAGCAGCAGTATGGTCCTTGGGGAGGATCAGGCTGTGAATCTTGTGCCCTCACAGTGTTGAATGAATCATGATTAGTACCATGCATGGTCTGAGGATTTCTGAGCATTACAGCCTCCTGATGATATATGTATGTAATAGTGTTGTGGTAACTGTAAATTGGTGTGATCCATCTGTCATCTTGTGAATTATGGGAGACAAACCAAGAACTTTAAGTACTTGGACGGTCATTACTAATTGCCAGTGACACTGACCATAACATTTCAGGAGTTTTAAACACTTAGCTGCAACATTTCATTTCACACTGTGTTCAAATAGGGGCAGTTGCTAGCATTGGATAAAGGCTAAGTGACAGCTGCAAAGTTACCAGATTTCAACAAAAACACATCAAATGTTTAAGTTGACATTTTTCTTGTGGATTTGATTATTTAAATTAGTTAAATTTTTAAACAATATTAGCATGACTTATCATAAAAGCAATAGAAATATAATTTATATTTTCACACTGGTCATGAATTAGCTGTGTGATAAACAGCATACATGTGACTCATTACAGATATAGATTAATAATTTGAACATCATCGAGCTGTATTCAAAACAGTCACTGAGCTCTTATTTAGACTACTTTGACACTGGCTATAAAAATTGAGTTGTTGAAAAATAGTGTCACTCGTATGTCCAAAACCATTTAAAACTTAATGTACTGTGCCTCCTGCTGCAATAAGTTAAATGATATTGCGGTCTCCCTTTTCCACGGTACATGACTGAATGTTACACTGTTTTTTCAACTGCATGCTTTTATGGTATATATGTCTATATAGTAATATCTTTCGCTAAAAAACAAAAATCTTTAATGGTTCTGATGGTCTATAAACTCTTCTAGAAACAAAGAAAATAATAATATATAAATGACTGTGAAACAGTAAGTTGTTGGACTCAAAACACAATAAAGATCTTTTCACAATGGAAAACTTTGATGGTTATGGTAATTCTCTGGAGAAATTACTGATACAGAAAGGAGAAAGAATCTCATGACAAACTTAGCAGCAAAAGATAAATCCACAATCCTTAACAATTTTCTTGTGGCAGATAGTACGACAGATAACTATTAAAACTTGTGATAGATTTGTTCTGGATCAGAGAAATTCAGATTTAATCAACAATGAAATCCACCACAACTGAACTTCTCAAACAGTTAAGATACCCTGAGCCTAAAATTATCCCACTGTCCCCTCCCCCCCATCCCCTTTCAAATAAAATATAAAACACAAAATCAAATTGTAAAGCTATAAATAATATATATACAATCAGTTAATGAGCAACTGATGTCACTATATTGTCTTCAGGCAAGAATATTTAGTTAGTTGTGGGAGTACAGTAATGCAAAATTAAAAAGAAGGGTAACATGGAAAGACAGAAGAAACATTTGCCATGTGTTAATCATATCTAGCAAGCATAAGTCGGAGAGTGATCTCCTTATAAATTATTTCTGCCCACAAATTTTTACAGTGTGATGATCATTATTAATGTCAGCATTTACTGACTATGAAAACAGTAATGATTTGGAAGAACATCTTCAGCATTTTACATTCAATTCTATTTTAATATTTGTATTATATGCATTTTGATTTGCACTGTTTCTTATTTTTATTTTTTATTTTTAACTATTAGAAGTGCATCCTCTACCATTTTGTACTTTACACTGTGTGCCATGACTTTGCTAAACCCAAAAACCAAAAGTCTGTAATCGTTCATTTTTATCTAGGGACTAACCTGATGGCAGTCAATTAGAAATACATGACCAAAAAAAAAATCTACATTTTTCATTAATTAAACTCACAGGAGTTGCACTATGTTAACTATATCCTTCAAGCAGACATATATGTATTATACTCTCTCTAGCAGATTTGTTACAGTGCAATGGAAGTTATATTTTCATAACATCCTATCACTATTTAAATTTTAAAGTATTATTTTGGCAATTATGTTGACACCCATGCTCACTGACTTCTACATAAAAAGAAAAACAAAAACAAAAAAAGACCAGATAAAAAAAAACAAACAAAAAAAAAAAAAGCAAAAAAAAAGAAAACAGATGGCCTCTGAGTTCGAACTTTTAATTCATAACTTCTATAAATCCTAATAGCATGCCAGTGAAATTTTTTGGCATAGAAAAAAGGTAAGATACAATCAGTGGTTAAAGACAACAATAAAGAATAAAAGTCTGAGCCATCTTATTACTCTGCCTTGAAGTAGTGTTTCAACAAACAAAAGAAAGTGTGAGAGAGACAAAAGAAGAAAAAGATGAATACACAAAACTATCATACTAGAACCAAAACCATGGAAAAGAAGAAAGAAAGAAAGAAAAGCAAATATGCCAGCAAAACCTCTAACCATCCTTATTCTCTTCAGTATTAAGGCTCTACTGATAATGTCATGATAAAACTTAATGCCCCCACATTAAAACACAACCACATTAATCTTATTTTCCTAAAGTACAGCATACAAAAAGTATGCATTTGAACATATAAAATAAAATACAATATATCTAACAGCACACAAAATAAAAAAAAGATACACAGAAATGGAGCAAAGCTAAAATTCTGAGTGGCAGCCATGAAGTGAGACACTGAGACCCTAACTATATGTAAACTCTTTTTTCACAAAGGCAATGAATGGAAAATGTCATGATATTAATGTCCCTTTGCCCAGTGTACCTTATATAATTATTCATATTATCATCATACCAAAGCAAAAGTACAAAAGCGTAAGTTTTATTAAAAATGCTGCTAGCAAAGATACATCTGTTAAGGGGAGGGGGCATGTCCTGAAATATGGATTTTGCCCAAAAAATGCGATTTTTGGTTTTTGTTTTCTCTTAAAAGCCGTGCCTTTTCTGCGTATAAAAATGTCATTCAACGGAAGGCCTAGCCTACTATCAACCAGGATTTGGCTCCATCTGGCTGCTACATGCAGTCGTAGATCATCACTATATGATTATATATATGGGCAAAAAGTGCATTAAGACAGTTGATTATGACCTTTTCTAGCAATATCATGAACCCCAATGGCAGGAATGGATATTGGATGATCACTATGAGGTGATGCTCATGAGGTGAAAAAAATTGCTGATCATGCAGATTATCAATTATCAGTGTAAGCATTCTAAAATGAATTTCCATGTCCTATAAAGAATGAATTTTTTTTTTCTTTCTGCTGCTTCAGAGCTCAGTTGTGGACTATATGCCATAGTAAAGGTCAAGACACTCTTGATTTGGACAAAAAAAAGATATGGGAGGCCATATAGGCCATCAAGAACCTGGTATTTACTCTGTGAGAGCCCTTATAATGAAGGGAGCAAAATTCGAGAAAAGATACGTCCACAAAGACGAACAACGGCAACAAGAGATACAGAAGTCATGGAGAGAGGACTAGATGTAAAACAGTGCTGTTCCGAGGCTGAAATCATGTCCATTTTTTGCTGAAAAAAAAAAACTTCAAATGTGTTTTTCTCAAGACCCGTTTTTTTTTTTTTTTTTTAGTCTTTTGCTATCCACTTTTTTGTTTCGAAACAGATTCTAACCAAATTTGGCATACATCATTTTCATAACAAGACCAAAAAATATATGTATGCGAAGCCCAATTGATTGGTAAGTTTTAGAGAAAAATAGGTTCTTAGTATGAAAAAAGGGTGAAATTTCATTTTTTGTTACATGGCATTTTCAAAAATTTTCTATTGCATAGAAAGGGCTGAAAATATATAACTTTTTAGATATTATGTCCAACAATATGTTCACCAAGTTTTTTTAAAATTTGGTGGACTAGATAGATTTTGAAGTTAGCCATTTTCGAGATGCCAAAATCCAAGATGGCCATGTTGCCATGACAACCATTGAAAAAGTCAATTTTTTTTCAGTTTTCCTCTAATTTGAATATGCCGAGTTCGATGTAAAAGGTCAAAATAGTCTATCTTTAATAATAAAAAAAAAAATCACCTCCAGGAACTGCCCCCCCCCCCACACATCTTGGCACCTACAGCAGCACTATGATATTGATGCATTACCACAATACAAATTTGTTAGTCCTAAAAGCTTTCCTTTGTCTAATCATTGATTGCCTAGGCATTTATTCTGCACTCCTATGAAACCTCAGACAATAGGACTGAAATATAATTTAAAAACTTGATCTTAAGGAATTTATCAAAAAAAAAAAAAATACAAGTAACACAGCGCCTCCTCATAATCATTAAATTTTTGCTTGTATGGTTTCCCAGTTAGATGTTATATTCAGTTTCTAAGTCTATTCTTTGTCAAAGATTCAGCACAATATAGTACAAATATTATGAAAAATAATGATGATAAACACAACAAAATTTACATCAAAATTTAAAAGATTTGTCAGGAAAAAAAACATCTTGGGAACATGAACCAGAATAAAACAGTGAGAGATATTTGATACAATATATAAATGTGCTGAAGAATAAGACGATTATATAACATTTTATTCCTATATCTTGCCATTTGCTGATTTAGCCACACAGATTTATGATTAATGGGATGACAGAAATGATAAAACACAGTTAACAAGATTCCCTCCACATCTAATGTGCAATGACAACATACCTGATCCTCCACCTCCATTGGAAGCAAAAATGTACTGGTGATGACATCTCTTAGAGAATTCACAGTGTGTGTAACAAGAGGTTCATCTTCTAGAATAACCCTACTGTTTTCACTCCGTAGGCGGTATATGAGAATACCGCCCCCACAGTAACTGTCTCCACAGGCACTGTCTTTGTTTGTGGTAGATTCATTGCCCTCAGCACTAGCAGGCACTAAAGATGAGCATTCAAGGTAGCTGACTTTGGTGGAGAGAATTACTATCACATGTTGCTTGTCAATGGAAGGCAAGATGGAACGGACTTCTATATGTTCCTTCTGAAACTGCCGGGGCAGCTCCAAGCACTGAATAACTGTTCCAGTAACTGATGTTGAGTCTTTCTTTGGGGATCCATTTGCATTATTAATGAAAGAATTGGCACTGGAATCACTAGAAGTGGTGGTAAAAGAGGATAAACCATGCACTTTCATTGATGCTGCAGGCTCAGGATCTGCAAAGGTAAACTGTTTCAAAGGAGAATATGGCTCCACAAGTGAGGAGTCCATGGTATCACAGAGATCACTGGGCCCATTGGGAACATTTGACTTGTCTAGTTCTTTCAAATGCTTTGACTCTGAAGCATGGTTCACCAATGCATTAGAGTAATGGCTAGAATTTTTCAGTGGCGCCGGGGTATATCCAACAAACTGAATATCAGGATCTTCCCATGGTGACCATTCATCCGGACTGTTGGCCAAAGTATTGGGGGATGCTGCTAAATCATCTTTACTGGTTGATGGTTTCACAGCCTGCGGTGATGATGGTACCTTTTTTTTATTAGGGCTTGCTTGACTGGACGAGTGAGCTTCTTCCCCTAAAGAAACCACTACAATGTAAGGAACAAATCTACTGTCAGGCATAACAAAATCAGCAGAGTCACTATAGTGACCATCTATAAGTTTTGATATAGATGATTCACTGCTCACAGCCTCATTAACTTCATTCATCAGTTGAACAGTCAAGTTATTGGTTCCACTGCTGCCACTGCCTCCTGCAAAAGTATGTGATTTTGTTCCACTCTGGTGAAGGGATTTTGTGCGTCGAAGTGAGACTCCACAGAAAAGAGAGAGTTGAGCTTCAGAGACAGAAGATGGCTTCGCTGGAGTAGATGATGCCATTTCTTCACGCCACCTAACTTCATCTGCTACACACAACGATGTGACAAATAGGTCATCTGAGGGACGGTGGGAACCACTGGTGGACTGTTTATCTGTGAATGTAGAGAATATCAACAAATTTAATCTTCAAAAACAGATGGCCTTAAAAATCATCTTTTTACGTGATGTAGACTGAATGTAGATTACCATAATACCTACTCATAATAAAAGGATCACACCAGAAAGCGGAGTTTTAGAGAGAATAAAATTGACTCAAAAGAGTCAACATGCTATTTGTCCATTTTCAATAGGTGTGCAGTATATATGAGTTTAAAACATCCACTTTGATACTGTAAATATCAATAACACAATTCATGTTTGTCAATTATATTAATTGATTGCCAAAAACTGAATAACAAAGAATAACTTTCTATCCGAAAAAGGCTGAGAAAATAGTTGCTGGTGGAGAGATCAAATCACATAACCCACAATTTTTTTCAGATTATTTTTTTGGCTTAATTAATGTCTTCTCTCAGTCCTTATTCACAGTGTGTCAAAAGCAAGAAGTAAAATTAGTAATGGAAACTACAAAAAATACTTAATTTTTACAAAATCTTATGTTTGTCACCATGATATGCTGGGGTGATTTTTTATTTCTCCAGTAAAATTTTCCTTTCTGGAGTTACAAGGTTTCATTACTCCATCACCCTAGTTTTAAACTCACCATCTTTGTGTTTGTCATGAAGGGGTATTTCTTGCACGTTGTCAAAGACTGAATCCTGTTCATCAGTTTCATTCCTATGTAAACAAAAAATAAAAACAAAAATTATAAACAAGTCTTTTACTCCAATTCGACAAGTAAACACATTATACATGATGTACAGTACTTGCATTAGTGTGATTCTGCATGAAGCCAATAGTCTAGTATGGACATAAGCACATCTAAAAGTTGAACTGAAATAAAGTATTTCATCCACCATTCAACAACAGCTAAATAAATTAAACATAAATAATAAACAGCATTATCTTGTGGGTAAATGCTGGTTTCTTCTGTAACATTTTAAATATTCTCTTCAGATGCCCCTATGTGAGCTAACTGTTCTGTGCCAATTAGTAAAAAAAAATGGGTTTTACACTTACTTCATTTTTCCTCGTTGCTGACTGTCTGATCGTTCTATTTGCAGACCAGTCTTCAGCGCAACAAGAGCATTGGTGAGATCAATATCAAACTGACAATGTTTCTGAAAAAGAATTTCAATTAACATTAGAAAGATGCTCATGCTTTCTTCCAATATTTTTTGTTCTCAAATGAGAGTTTGATTTCTGAGATGCAAGCTTGGCTAAAAAGTGCCATCTCTAGTGGGAAATTATTTGCTAAATTCATGCGACTAGTATTTATAGTGTATTCTATGAACTAAAAAGTTAAAAAAAAAAATTCTTCTTCCTCTTCCACCCCCCCCGCCCCCCCCTTTTTTTTTTGAGAATTATGACGTCAGGCTTCCACTTCTGCAACCCACCTTTTTTTATTTGCATGACAATGACTGAAGAGGAAAATTGCTAAAAAAAAATGCGATTTTGGGCTTTTGTTTTCTCTTAAAAGGTTGGCCTTTTCTGTGTATAAAAATGGTATCAAAAAGTGGATATGTCCATTCTAACGT
>JBCEWB010000014.1:1895497-1905827 GCA_039654565.1 Peronia peronii | reverse complement strand
CTATCTATCTATCTATCTATCTATCTATCTATCTATCTATCTATCTATCTATCTATCTATCTGTCTATCTATCTGTGTTTATGTCTGTCTGCTACATTTCTTTCTAACTGTTTGTGTGCCTGTCTATCTATTTGTCTGTCTATCTTACTATGTATACATTGTTCTATTGAATCGTCTACCAAAATAAACACACAAGTGAGTTCATCAACATCTTGGGAAATTCCATCGACCCAAGAACGTTTATCTCACTTCTTGGCTTGACCCTGTTACGGTGCGTTGGAAATTCACGATGTTAACTCTTCTCTATGAATGACAGACTCATCGCCAATTGAACCTACTTGCCTTCGAAATAACAATAGTAGTGAGTAATGTTAATAATTACGTAATAAAGATACTGACGTACTTCCGGCTGAAACACATGACTTTCGGCTCAGACAGGAAATGAAGTAAAATCTTGTAAACAATAGCATTTAGCCTTCATCGTGATTGTGTTGATGTACTTAATTGCTGATAACCTATCAGTATTTCATGAAATTATTGTATTCCACCATGACCATGGACTTCAAGATCAAATCTTGTTCAGAGGTATAAGATTAGTAACGGGCGAGAGACAAACGGTTTTAAGCAGCAGGACCTTGTTGACTTGTGACGATGTGCTGAGAGTCTGGGCTTCGAGTTGGACCCAGATGGTATTTTGGAGTGTAAGACTGACACCCTAAAGGCGAAAGTGACAGTAACAGCTAATAGCATAAGCATAGATTAGCCTATTCCCACTCAGCTTGATGTGTCAGATGACTTAAGCCAAATTCTAATGTTAATAGCATCTGATGTCTTATCTTACCTTGCCTAGTCGAGAGATTGCGAATGCCGCATGTTTGCCTCAGTTCTTGGTTGTAAGCTTACTTCCGGCGGGAAATTCGGTCGTTTCTTTTTCCGAAATCTTGTGTTCTACTATTTCAAGTCTCTGTAGAGATAACAAACACGAAAGAAAGGAGCGAAGCGCTTGGTTCTGCAGAGCAATTTTGTAGATAGACTTTGAATATATATTGAGAGCGATGTCGCCGAAGCTATTGTGTCCCACAATCGGCACAAGGAAAATGCAGAATTCTGAGAAATATCATGACGCAGAGGAAAATATCATGGAATGTTACGATGTCTGGAGACAATATATGGGAAAGCAAAAAATACACAAAAGATAAAAAAGGAAGGCATGCAATTGTGATTCAGTGGAAACGTACGCTTAGTTGACTACTTGTCTCCGAGAAACTTGAAAACAGTGTCCCGTTTCCTCATTGCGTGAAACTCATCATGAAGACCATTACACTCCATCCGATCTTGCGGCATTGAGAGTCAGTACCGATATACATCATATCTAAATTGAAAAGTTACAAAGAAAACTAAAATGAGATGGTACCAATCTAACGACTCATGTTCTTGACAAGAGAGTAAATAGGAGCTATTGAAATGGAGAATTATGTTTGATCTGTACGATTTAATTTTCTTTTTAAATCGAATTTTCAAGACCGGTGTTTATTGAAATGGCAATAGATATATTTTTCTTGTCTGTGCATTTTCGATCGTTTTCCCCGCTTGCCATTTTTCCTTAAATTTCTTTTTTTTTTTTTTTCTCAGGATATCAAAATATCCACAAAATATCCAACTTTTTTGCCATCATCTTCAGCAGCGTTTTCTCATTTAAAAATTTTATTTTCGTTCATAGCAAATCAACAAGAGAAGTACATGTAGAAATTATATATTGTTATGCACACTGTATATGGAATCCTGACAGGAATGAGTGCATATGTGTGTGTGTGTGTGGGGGGGGGGGGGGAGTAAATCACATAAAAAGTAGACCCAACCATTGCTGCAGCTTCACAAGCCCCGATATGGCACCGCCACCTGTAACACGCCGAAAGGGACGGAATTTCACAAAACTGAAAGCTGGGGCCCCGAAACGCAGCAGAAATGAAAAGAACTGCAGAGATAGACCCATTGGGAAGGAAGGAATTTCAATGAGTAGTAATTTTATGCCAGTATGTAGAGGCAGTTTGATATTGGCTTCATCGAAACACGTGAAAGCCGTTGAAAAAAAAAGTACATATAATTCATATTGTCAAATATGTTTTAATGCAATGCTAATATTATAACCAGCAAGTGAATAGGTCTAAACAACGAGACTGGCAAATTTTCAAGCAATTCGGGTTCTTCTATTCATGTCATCACTCATGTTTTCTTTCATTGTTACACCATTGTCCCTCGCTTTCAATTGCCCATCCTGCATTCTCTTTTTGACCGTGCTTTGTTAAAAGCTGGCATTGTGTGTGTCTGGCAAAAGAATTTCCTTACGATCATCATAACATAAGGTGAGATGAACTGCTTAAAAGAATAAAACTCCATTATCCATTCAACCTTGCGAATCTTGTTTCACTGCAATATCTGACTGCAGGCAGTGTTCTTCATCTGGCTTAGTTGAAGAAGGAGAGAGAAACGAAAGTGAGATGACAATTACAGAGAGAGAAAACAGAAAAACGGAAGAGAGGCAGGAAAGAGAGGGGAAAGAGATAGGAGAGAGACAAAAGAGGGAAATAGGAAAGAGACAGGAGAGAGAAAGAGAGAGAGAGAGAGAGGAGAGAAAGAGACAGGCATATACATTAGGCAGGCAGAAAGGTAGACATATAAACAGACGTACAGGAGAAGATCGGCATTTATTCTAATATAAAAACAAAGTGAAGAAAAGAATCATTAAAGAAATCAGATGAAAAGTTAAATTAAGAAAGACCGGAAACAAGAAGATATAAGATAGCCCCGTTTGATCCCTGTCTAGACGTTGGACATTTCGAGCAGGGGCAGTCCATTCAATCGTAATCAACCATATTGGATGTGCGGCAACGGAAGATAGTATCCTCACTAACACATTTCAGAGTCCGACCAACGATCATCATAATCATTCAGGTTAACCGAGGATTCACAGAAGCAGCGATGATCAGAATTTCACGCCCTGAATCTCGTTCATTGATATTCTGAGAGTTCATCTGCTTTTAAACTAGAGAGAGAGATGGGGGGGGGGAAGTATATTTGATTCAGCAGTGATAGGTTCTCGCAGTTCATCAGTCTGTATCACGTCCCTACACTATGATAATGGCATAGGTCAGACTAATGTCAAAATGCAACAGATGTCTTATGATGTTCCTGGGGCTATGAGCTATCACGTGATATGTCATACAAAAATAAATACACTAATAAAATTATGTATAAATTCAGTAGAATCATAATGGTAGAACTCATCAAATAACTTGTGTTACAGCAAGTTTTATTTCTCAATATCTCAAACGTGCTGAGATGTCTAATGCTATTATCGCAGAGCAATAACTATGAAATATGGTCGGTCAGACTTCAGTTCCAGACATCTGGATTTGATGCACAAATAGCTTGCACAAATTCATCTGTTTAGCCTTTATTGAGAACAGCAAACGTTTCATCGTCTTCTGATTAGGTTATTTCATAAATAGTGAAATAAGCATTGGTATCCCGACGTGCCCACGTACTGAAGACATTAATCAGATGAACACTTGTCCAAAATCGAAATGCCAATTACGTGATATATAGGATCTGATACATGGGGTGAGTTGATCTATCGCGCTGGGCATTAGCTCAGTACAGATATTAGTAACTGTCAAGGGATTCATTGTAAATGCTTTATCTGTACAATGTGATCCTCAATCTGTAGTGAGAGCACTGATTAGGACATTGATAATACTGGTGGTGACACTATTACTGACAGATATATAGAATAGAATTCGGTTAATGCTTCATCACTCATCTATACCTTTTCTTTGTTTTTTTTTTTCTTTGGGCATTTTCTCTCCTTTTCTGTACGAGATAACAATAGTAAATAACTGTTATGAGATGTATGAAAGTGTCGAACACCGAAGCTAGAACCAACAAGACAGCTTCAAAGCTGCTTACGTGGAATAAAAAGAACAATTTATTTGAAGAGGATACGATTTCTTCATTTGAATGAAACAATCAAGTCGCAGAATCTTTTACCAAACCATACAGATTGTTGAACAATTAGATTTGCGTGCACAGTTTTAAAATATTTTCATTCATTGACGATATCATTTTCCACTACCACAGTTCTCGGACTACATAATAAACTCACACCACAAAACCATTCAGAAACACAAGGACATCTGGTTTATTTTACGCAGAATGTCATACTCATTGAATTTCATGCACACATACACTAAGGCAGTCACAAAATACTCTGAGATGCTGATCTACTCACCTATATGATACAAAGTTTCGTTGATGCAGTTGTCACAGAACGCCTCCACCACGGCGAAAATGTTGTAAGGGGTCCAGGTAACGATGAAAGCCAACAAGATGGCAGTCAACGTTTTTGCCGCCTTTTGATCCTGTCGCCTCTCCTGACGCTTGGACTGGACTTTAGATCTGGCCTGTTGTTTGGCCTTGCGGACTCTTGTGGCCGCTTTAGCGGCGATCCTGGCCTGCTGAGCCACCTTGTTGGAATCGTTACTCTGAGCTCGGCGAGCCAGGGCTGGGGTGCCAGTAGGCGGACGGACAGGGGGCGGGAGGGGCGGTCTCTCTGGCACACGCCTGAGAGCGATGTCATCTTCGTCAGTATCACTTTCATTTCTCTGAACGAGACCAGGATTGAGCTCACTAAACCTGTCCATGTCCTCCTCCGGCTCCATCCTGATGGTGGGCTTGGAGACAGCAACCATGGCAGGATCCTCTTCTGGAAGACGAATCAGTACTCTGTACATGGCACTTTCATCGTCGTCGTCTTCCTCATCCTCGCTCTCCTTTTTGTCCTTTTCTGTGGAGACATCGTGAAGGGAAGAGGAAGAGGCTGACACTGGATCCTCGCTGATGGCTTCCTCGATAGGGTGGGCGAAAGACGTGGTATGGATGCTAAGGGAGCGAGAGGGATTACCAGACGTAGGAGAGACAGCTTGTTCAGATGTTAGAGCAGCCGTGTCCAGACTGAGATCTTTGTAAGCGTCACTCGGAGATGTCGGACTGGGCGAGTCTATGGGCAGCAGAGGTATAAGAGATGTGCTGAAATTCATGCGCACTGAACGGGAAGGTTTCGATGAAGGTACTTGGAGACTTGCAGTTGAGTTGTCAGAATCTTGTCTGGGTAGATTTCTGTCTCCATTTGACTTGGGCAAGAGTGGAAGGATGGGTACAGCATTGTTGGAATGAATGTTTGAAGTGGGAGGAGAACCAGGCGGGTCACTGGTACTCGAATCTTCCATGTAATCTGAATCGCGATCAATTTTTAGACATCCGAGTAATTTGCTCTTCATTGACGTGGGTTCGGCAATGTCAAATCCATTCTGGTGAACTAAGACATGATTGCCACGGTCACTGGTGCTTGAATAACCTTCCTCGTCACTGGATGCCATGGACTTTTTGCTGGAGTGATGGTATCGGTGGTGCGGGTCTTTGATTTTCTTTGATTTGTGCATGCCTTGCAGTTTGGGCAAGTCTTTCTGACGTTTCTGCGTCTCCCTGTAGATTCTGAAGTAAAGTACGGTCATAATAATGACTGGTATATAGAAAGCGAACATAGCTGTTATGATGGTGATATACTGATTGGTTTTCAGGAACTGTATGTAACAGTCTGTATGAGGAACAGTTCTCCTGCCTTCTATATAGGGCCAAGCAAATATCCATGGTGTCCATATAATGGAGGAAATGACCCAGGCAAACCCAATCATGGTGGCTGCTCTTCGAGGCGTTCTCTTTGCTCTGTAGGTCAAAGGTCTCGTCACACTTAAATATCTATCAAAACTGATGATGATCAAATTAGCCACCGAAGCATTGCTCATAGTATAATCCAGAGACAACCAAATGTCGCACATAAGTTTCTTCAGAGGCCAATACCCCATGAGAATATACACAGTATAAAGAGGCATAGAAATAATGCCTATAGTCAAATCGGCCACAGCCAAGCTAAGTAGGAAATAGTTACTGACAGTCTGCAGATTTTTGTCTAGTTTGAATGCTACTATTACTAATAGATTCCCACCAGCTGTTAGAATTGCTAATATACCAACCACAATTGAAATGATGACAATTTCTACAGTGGTTTTGATGCTATCCAGATTGTCAGGTGTAGCAGTCGTGGCATTGGTGAAGTTATCCCAGTAAGCCCCAGTGCTCAGACCGTCTGTGGATGAGAGCATAGACTCCGTGAAGCTTTGGATGGAAGGGCTGGGAACTGGAGACGATGTCAGGTTGAAGTTATGGTCGGTTGCTTGAGTAGTATTGGCAAAGGGAAATGTGAGATGGAAATACTCGTTGAAAGATATGGAAGTGTTAACAGGCAGCGAGGACTGATACTCTTGGTAAGATGTTGTTAAGTTGTAAAGTAATGAATTCAGTTTGTCAGCTAGCGAGGATTCTGAGTATGTTACACTGTTAGACAAATCATTATTATGCACCAGTTGATTTTGTTTAAAACCTGACAGGTTGGTTCCGCTGGATGTCGCCAATTCTGCAAAGACATCTTCGGACGGATCATAAACGGAAGCCGAGTGCTTATTGTTGTGGTCACTTAGGGATATCTTTGCCGACATGTTCTCCCTAGCCGGAGTGCTGGCCAGTGTCTGTCGCCTCACGGAGCCCGATCCTTCGTCCTCGTACAGATCCCATTCAGCTGGGGATGGCTTCACCATTGGGTCTGCGATGTCGTCTGCCCATCAAAAAGTATAAAACTCTTGGAGCTTCCTAAGCATGTAAGCTTCACCGATCACGCAATTCTTGAAGTGAAGGGGCTATTACCATGTTAATTACATAAAGTAATATATTATGACTTCTCAAACAGTGGTATCAGTGTTATCCTTGCTTTGGATTTCATGGAGTTCCAAATAAACAAAGATGCATCAGTCAGTTCAGAAACACAGCTTGGCTTGCAATATTCCCTATATGACCCAAATGCAGTAAAGACAGACTTGTTGCTCCTGAAAGTGCCTAGGCAGAGCTTAACGTTCAGAATAATCCAGACCACTTGCGTGCTGCATTCCAATAAAGTGCTGAAATGAGAACATGAAAAAAAATTAAAATCAGCATTGGAGAAAATATTTCAAAAAGTTGAACCAAACCATTATTGTATCACTACCTAAGAGCATCGATAAAATCGTCTTTTCAGATTGCTCAGAAAAATTTATAATTATTTGGATCTCATGGGAGAGAGCGTTTAAGAGAAGGGAACTTTTCAGTTTGATAAATCAAAACGAAACAAAATTCCTTTCTTGAAAAAAAAGATACAGTCCTGAGTTAATTTTGTGATTACAGAAAAGTGTTCTATTGAACCATGAATATTAGATTTAGAGACAGCAATTAAGGCTTTTTCAGAGTTTCTTTCTTTCGATAAGTATCAGTGGCGCTTGGATGGGCACAATCTCGATCACTACATCGTAACAAAGTCCATTTCTGCAAATGCTAGCTTCTTTACAAATTGTTTCCCTTTTATTTTAATTTGTTCATTTCAGAGGCTTAAAATAAACAAAATCATAAAATAAACAGACCTGACCAACGAGCATGGCGTTTGTTATTTAGAATTATTATGATATATAAAACGTGTTGCCCGTAATAATAACAAATGTAATCAGGGCTAGATATCTTGCCTTTACGTAATAATATATGAATAGCAACGGTCACTAAAGGTAGCATTCATAGGTACTGTCAAGACTGTTTGACGCATCCCTAATCAACAGAAGCAAAGTGTCTATTATGGCATCCATAACAGAGTTGCCCATGGAGTATAAATAGCTCTGGAACATACTGAGTTAATGTGGTGCCTGACAATCCCAGGTGTGATGTTTTCATACGATTTGCCCACAGATTTTACATGGAATTCTTCAAAATCAAGTTTGAATGGAGCATTATAAATGTTGCTTTCAATCGGGGATTCTTCTCTCAGCAGTATTACTGGGAAAGTGGGAAAAGACGGTGATATCGTGGAGATAATTTGTCCCTCGCAGTATAGTAAAAAAAAAAAAGAAGAAACTAAAGTGGTATGGTCATGTTACCACAGGTTCAGGCTGGCACGAATCAATGGCGCATTGCATAGAAAACGACGGGAAAAAAAAGCCCGATAGGCCCAGAAAAAGATTGGCTTGCTTTAATCAAAGAATGGACAGGCCTTAATTTTGCACTGTTATAAAAGGCAGTAAAAGACCGCAACAAATGGTAGAATCTAATTGTGAACGTTGTTAGTGAATGTGCAGATCACAACATGATCATGGAATAAAAAGGAAGGATAGAAAGAAGCAGAGAAGGAGGATGGAAGAAGAGAAAGAAGGAATGAATGAATGAAAATGAATGAATGAATAAATGAAAGCGGGAGGGAAAGAAGAAGGAGGATATAATCATATTTTCACTCTAAAGCCACAGATTAGGCACCTATACTATTCATTCTAAACCTTGTCCAATAGAGTATAGTATCTTATGCTTTCTAGTCATCTGTAGAGGATTTTTCGCTTAGACTTATGACTTTCATCCTTCTCTCTTTTTCTTTTTTGTTCGTTTCTCTCTTTCTCCGACCTGTAAACCCTTCAATATGGCAACTTCTTCATCTTCTTACTGCTAGGACGCACTGGACCACAGTCTTCATAGAATTTCCGGCTACATGTCAAGCCAAATTTGCCTGATAATTTCGACTGGCAGAACCACCAGAAACTGCAGAATAGATCACAAAATAGAAATTTAGAACACAACACATTTCCCTTGCTGTTCGTAATCCACATAATATTCTTTTAATGTTCTCGAGAAATAATCAACATTATAGAGAAATATGCCTCTTAATGTGAGAATTATTATCTATCGCACCTGCATCTCTTCAACAACAACAACCACAACGAAAGCAACAACAACAACAACAATAACAACAACAGCAACAGCAGCAACAACAAAAAAACAAAGACAAAAAAAACAACAACAAACAGAAACAAAAACAACAACACACAACAAAAACAAAAACATTAATTGAAGCAATAAAAAAATACTTAATATGAGGGGGAAAAGAAGGACAAGCCAAAACAAAAATGAAAATCTACGTCCCCAAAGTTTAGAGAGAAATGAAACAAAAACAACAATAACAACAACAACAACAATAACAACAACAGCAACAACAATAAAGACAATTCGGAGAATACGCAACTCTCTTCCCGTGTACAAATGATTGAGCAGGAGGAGCACAGCAGAATAATGTCATTTTCCTATGACATATTGCTGGTCTCCATTGTTTCGAAAAAAAAAAACCATGAAAAAATTTTAAAAAGCAATAAATAAATATCTTAAGCAATCTTCTTGTCTTCCGTTCTTATTATCTACATCAGACGATAAAAACACTAGGACAGAGTATTACTGTTCGATTAAATCAACTGTAAATCAATTTCAACAATATATCAAAATTAATTAATTAGACTTAAGTTTCAGGCCCAATGATTAAATGAAAGAACAAATAAACAAATAAATGAATGACCAAATAAAAAATAATAAATAAATAAATGAAAAGAAATACTGCATGAATAAATAATAAATACATAAATCAGTCAATCAATCAATTAATCAATCAGTTAATTAATCAAACAAACAACCAATTGCCGATCAATCATATTTACAGTCATTTCTCTATTCGTAATACTTTCAAATCGTTGTGCCGAAATATACGGGAGAGAGAGAGAGAGAGAGAGAGAAAGAGGGGAAGAAGGAGGGGAGAGAGAAAGATTGAGAGAGAGAAAGTATTAATGTCAACAAAACTGAATAATGTGAATGTTTTCTTCTATGGTGACAAGGATAGGACAAGAGAGTACAGCCAGAGATGAGGTGATCTCCCCCCCCCCCCCCCTTTTTCCTACCTCTCTCTGGTCTGATGATATAATGGGGTCTTAAAGGAAATAAGACTTGGTTATTGTTTCCTGTAGTGACAATGGATAATCTGATACACTGCTCTTTCTCTTTCGTTTTCTTCTCTCTTTCCCTTTTTTTTCTCTTCCTCTCTCTCTCTCTCTCTTTCTCTTGGCCTCTGGTTACTGTTTCCTGTAGCGACACTGAATTATCTGATAGATTTCTCTTGATCCATTTCTTTTTTTAACCTCTCTTTCTATTTTTTCTCGGTCTCTCTCTCTCGCTCTCTCTCTCTCTCTCCCTTTCACTTTTGATCTTTGGCTGTTGTTTCCTGTAGTGGCACTGGAAATCTGATTCACGTTTCTCTTCTGCCTTTCTCAGTTTTTCAATGCATCTCTTTCCCATGTTTCACTCTGGAACTCTCTCTATCTGTTCACCCCCCACC
>JBCEWB010000014.1:1870305-1886950 GCA_039654565.1 Peronia peronii | reverse complement strand
AGATAGATAGATAGATAGATAGATAGATAGATAGATAGATAGATAGATAGATAGATAGATAGACAGACAGACAGATGAAATAGATGGGTGAATGGATGATGGATGGATGGATGGATGGATGGATGGATGGATGGATGGATGGATGGATGGATGAATGGGTGGATGGGTGAGTGGATGTGTGTGAATGGATAGACATAATATATAGAGAAAGCTCTTAATAACAATCAGTCCACACACACTTTTCCCACATTTCCGTTCCGTTATAAACAGTCGCACGATTATGCTACAAACATAGAGCCACACATATTCATAATCATCATCATTTCATACACACATCACATATCATTAATTGTCAGGAATCGATGAGACTCTGGTCGTCCGGAGAGTGGGCGTGGCAACAAGTCTTGTGAACCAATGACCGGACATCACTTATCATTCCCATTTGCGTGTGGGACTTCCTGCTATGGCGCATGTCTTGTCGTTTAGTGTCCATGGCAGGGTTAATTTTACCATCTCCGTACAACAGAATATTGCTCGTGTATGCTCTTTGTGCTGCTTTGTCAGTTCTCTCTGCAACTCTAGCATTTACCACATCATTGTCTGCACATTTTTTAAAAATGGGAGTTTTATGAGGTTTAGATTGTAGGAACTGAAATGTTGCACAATCCGGACTTATTACTGGATTACGTAACGTCCGTGTACCAGGTTTCTTCGCCGTGAGAGTCCGAAATTTTCTTTGATGGGGCACTCGACACTCACAGTGTAGCATATCCCAAAAGAATCGCCCGTATCTTTGCTTCATTCGCCCATTGTTCTGAGCGTACATGTACGGGTCCAGGGCACTGTTGAGAAAGACTAAGGCGATACCGCATAATTTGACTTGGTAAAGAATTATCGACTCTCCTGTAATTAGCTCGATGAAATAAGATATCACGAGAGGTGTCCAGCACAATGCAATGATAAGTATTACAACAAAACACATAGTTACCGCTTTGTTCTCTTTGTCGAGGGCAGCCATGCAGTTACAACACGAGCAATGTCTGAGTGGCTGGTTCTTTTTATTATTTTTAATATTAGGCGAAGAATCCATCAGGATCTGTTGCATGTCTGGGGAGGAAAGTGTCTTTCCCGAGGGCGCAGTTGATTGTAAAGGTTTATAAGCAACAGGTCTAAGTAAGGGCTGCAGTGCTTTCACCCTCAAATAAGTCTGCATCCTGACAGCTCTGGCGATGATGCCGTACGAGACGACGATAGTAATAAAACTGATGATAATTACAGGGCTGATGAAGAACAAGATGGCGTTATTGCTAGTGATGTCATCACTGTTCATCACTGCCTGACAAGTTGTATAGGAGTCGGACCATGAGAGGGCCACATGCAGAGTCCCGCCCAAAGCCGTGCCGAGGCTGACGGTGTAAATGGTCACTAGAATCAGAGCTGTCTTCGTGGTGCTTAGAGCACCTTTGGCCCGTCCTCGAACCCTCGATTCCCTGTGAGCTGCTATAGCCACGAGTGTGAGTAGGGATAACAGCCCACAGGTACTGGACGTAAACAAGAATCCGCTACAAAATTCCCGAGGGGATGGAGGGTTGGAAAACAGGAGGTAGAGAAATGTCGGAGAGAGACTGCAGCAAATTATGAAATCCGCTCCTGCCAGGTTAAGTACTAATACATCAAAGTTGGACCGAAGTCTTCTGCACTGAAATGCTGAGAGTAAGACCAGTCCGTTACCAAATGTACCCAGAATGACCACAAAGATGACCAACACGGTACACACAGCTAAGGTGGCCGTGTGGACGGAGCCATGGAAGGAGGGATCCCACTCGGGTGGCCCGAGCACGAGGGCAGAACTCATGCTGGTGTTGTCTGCATCAACAGCAGGTCTCCGCCCACTTGCCTCTATCAAAGGCATCTTAGAAAGTGATCTTTGCGCAGACTGCATTCACTGTGAGCATTATAAAGAATCGTCATCCTCTATGTATTTACATCCTCCAATAATTCCGTATTGAATTTTCCATTGAATATTTTTTCTGAGTAATTCCTATCAATGAATAGAATACATGTAATTTGTTGTCATGAATGTCTAGTTGACTTTAAAGTCGTGTTAGCAATGAAAATTTCTCTGTACTTCATGAGAACTGGGCGGTAACCATAAGTATACAGATTCTGTTCTTTTGAGAGGAAAAAAGAAAAGCTCCCAAAGATACAGGGCTTACAATACGACCAGTGAGAAAATCCAGCAAAGAACTAAGTCTTTGAGGAAAGGGCAATATATCGAATTTCTTCTTTAATCTCACCTTTTAGCCTACTTCGACATTGCACACATGGTAGTGAGTGGGCCTTCAGAAAAACAAACTTTCCATCAGCTTAAGCCCCTCCGTCTCAAAATTTTCCCTCTTTTCCTTCCCTCGGCTAATCAGCAAGTTACCTGAAAAGCCCCTGATTATAAAACGTTCATTAGTGTGAGCGCTCGAGGATCAAAGCTTGGACCAGTCTGCGGTGTAGAGGATGTATATTTGCCATAACAAAACATCCTCCAGACACAAAGCTCCCGAGTGCTGGAAGACATCTGCTGGGGTTCGTAAGGTCAACTCGGGGCTTGGCGTGAGTACCTGTGTGAATGTCAAGCGGCAAAGAACAACAGCAATATCAACAGCACTGGCGCGGGGCCTCTGATAATGTCAGCATGGAACAACAACAAGACTAACGGCGCTTTCACTCCACTGGAGGTTTGGGATCTTTTGACAAGGACCTCGGAGGGATGGAGAGGTTCAGGGTTGGGAGAATCTGGGTGCAGGATGATTTTCTTGAACTTTACACTCCAGGTACAGATTAGTATTCGCAAAAGATGATAATCTGAAGAAATCTGCTGTGCCACGGAGGTAGGGAATTGAAGTGTGGGAATGACCAGAACGAGTGCCCTCTGATGAATGTTCAATGCTCGAGGGCTGTGGAGCACAAAAATACTCGGAATTTGCTCACGAGACGCAACTTCATTTGGTAAATACTCTTCATAGAAATGTCAGTTTGCCAGAGGCTGCAAGAACGTTATTCTATATCTTCCTCTTCAACATGTAATTCTTGACTTGATTTGCTGAGGAAGTAGTTGTGAGGCTAAAGACGTTGATGCCATCCGTTTCGGAGGTACTCCAAGGATGACAAGTGTCACTCCGGCTATTGAAATGCCACAAAATAACTTCACGAAGATCAAGCGTGCATGTAGACCTTGCCGTGTTTACCGACTGCTGATCTGTCATGCCACTTCACAGCGTTATCTGTTTACATTCATTTACTTTGAGCCCAATGACATAACACTCAGTATCCGCGCTACCAATTCAAGAAATAATATCAACGAGTTCAATCATTCCTGAAGAGAAGACATGTCACAATTTATACTGTCACAGGTAACTTGCTCTTTGTATGTTCATTTTACCAGCCACAACATCATGAATTTCTGCACTCAAGAATTGCTCATTGTTTCTATGCTATCATCAGTGATTGTTCATACCTGTTGCCAGTTTTATCCAAGTATTTCTCCAGACAATTCCTTACAGCATATTGAAAAGCTGAAAGCGGGTGCTCTTATTTCACCAAAAACTTCTTGTTGCACTGTTTTCTGCGTCACACATTCATCCTCTTATATCACGAGCTTCGTCTTAAGCTCATGAATATGTAAGAGGATGGAAGCCATTCACAGAATAGACTTGAATTCCGCGAGCGTTCCTCACAACAATGTAACTCTCATAACGTGTGACAAAGAAGTTCATCAATTGTCAGTGTTAAACGGTGCACCTAGGGCGCCGTCACGACGACATGTCAGATAGAGAAAAAAACAATAATAATTCGAAAGGGAACTGTAGATTAAACACGGATTTTACAAATTCGCTACTCTAACCGGTTGTTAAATGCCGTTAGCACAATCATACAAGCACAAATCTAAGAGATAAAGTAATGTCATTGTTCTTGATATCAGGCTATCGTGACACTGTTTGTGATGCTATATCCCAGCCATAAAATGAAGATGATAACAAAGATCCTCACGATGTCAGAAAAAACAAAAACAAAACAAGAAAACACAACCACTGTTGATATTCTGTACTATGAACCAACAGTGAGTCACCCCTGAACTAACATTTTTTAGCGCACATCACACCTCGGTGATGAAAACTAGAAACACATTTTGAAACCGTCCACCGTCACAGGAACTTGAAAACTGGTTGAACGCTTGGGATCATACACCTTCTAAATAACTTCAAGCTGAGGACGGATTCGTTTCCTCCGCTTCTCCCGTCTACTTTTTATCCCCTTTTCAGCGACAGGGGCAATGCAAGGTAGACCTGTAGCGAGGCACAATATTGCATTATTCCGCCTCAGCTGCGGACGACCGAAGCGGCCGCATTCACCGACTGACTCTAATCCCCGAGCAGGCCTGGGAGCACTACGGGGGCGCTGCTTTGCCCTGTGAGACTCAACGACTCGTTTCAAGATATGTTATCCACACACTCTTTTCAGAACTTTTTCTTTCCTTAAATCATTTTAAAAACCTTCTTATGTCCTGCTTTTTTTTCTTCATTTCCTCCTCTCTGCTTCAGTTCGAGAGATGATTATTGTTGTCGTCAGACCTTCAAAAAGGTATTATAATTCGATCTACAGATTGAGTAGCATTTGTTCCGGTGAAGGTTATTTTTCTGTGGTCCTTTCTCTGAGACCGTCTTTAGAATATCTATCTGCTATTTCACTTCACTCTGTAATTATCTGTTCAGAGGCAGATAGTATTGTCTGTCAAATTTCGAGCTCCACCAATGCCAAGGCCCAAAAATCTAATTGAAACACTTGATGGCGTTCCTATCTCTCTTTCAGCATTTTATTTATCAACATACCAGGTCTGCACTTTGCTTCACCGTCTTTGTAATTTCAAAATATCAAGGTGTCTGCAGGTTTTACATAAGAATTGCAATATGATGGTCTGGTGCAGAACTGATGTTTATCTTTAGATTTTCTTGACCTGCTGGAACTTTCTGTCCCCGAACTTAAGGCTGGAGATCCGCGTTCCGTTGTCCTTTCGTCAGGTTTACTCAGAATTACCTGCAAATGGAAATACAGAAAGCTTATGACTGGGTCATTTGAAGTGTTTACCTGATTACTGGATGAGTTGTGGAATCATTTCAGTTCCAAAAAAGAAACATATATTTGTTTAGCAAATGCTGGGTGATATTATCGATCATGTCCACTTATGCATGGTAATCGACATATCCGTCTCTGGCATATAGATGACATATGGGATTGCATTAATAGGTCAGCTTAAGTTCTTAGTGAAGTGTTTCGAGTTACAAATTGAGTAGATTTTGTACCGAAAAAAAAAATAATGGTCACAACAACAACGACCACAATCACGACAACAAGAATCAATGAAAACAAATGACATCTTAGCTCAAACAGCGTGGAAGTGAAGACATGCCATAATCTGGGATTAATATTAAATAGCTGAAAATCTCCGAGGTAAGTGGGATTGTCTGAGACAATGTTTGGTGATTTGAAATCTCTTCAAAAGTATGAGTATTATGTGAGTTCTTATTGCGTCAGAAAATGTGGTTGGTTTGGTTTCATTTTGTTCGATCACGAATTCTTTTTGAACAAAAAGTGAGTATTACGAGTTCATTATTCCGCAATGAGCTTTTCCGAGTTTTGCGCTCATCATATGATGAGTTGTCTCTTAGAGATACTCGACCTCTTTGTTTACAAACTGGAACACATTGTGCTGGGAACAATTATGGATCATCATTGTACGAGTATAGATAACTATTTGCAAATTGAAAAACAAAGAGGGCAACAAAAAAGGTGGAACCGATTTCCACGCATTCTTTACTAGTAAAGTCTCAATATTTGAGCCAATGCTTACCATCCTGACATTGTTTACAATCTAAAGGATGGTAAATACAGGCCCAAGCCTCCGACGATAGGCAGATTCAGAGCGAATCCACTATAACATGATAAGAATAACTCCAGAAAGACACTATCATATTCGTATATCCAAGTACATTGGAACAATGGTCATTTTCCCTTATGCCACATTTCACGATAGTGCTGTAATGGTCATTTGTGTCCATACGACTATTGTGGGTGTTTATGCGATATACAATATGGCATAGAAATGTCGACGACCATAAAGTGGTAGCTTTGAATTTGAACAATGTCAAACGTAACCGTTTTGGACAGATAAAAAGAATGAGACAGAAGAAAAAGGAGAAGAGAAAAGAGAGAGATAGGGATGGGTTGTATTATGAAAACAAGAGAAAGACACGGAAACAGAGAAGACAAAAGGAGTAAATGGGCAAATGATAACAGAATGATTGTCGAAAAAAGTGACTTCTAAAAATGTTGCAGCTGGAAGCTGTTTACGACATTTTCAGTCTGAAAATCAACTCATAGGATACTCATTGTGTAGTTTTTATGGACTGTAAACGATTATGTTTTAAAAAAAAAAAAAACGTCTCCTCTCCGGCATAGCCAGAAGTATTCAACATCTTGAAATAAAGAACACATTCAGTAAAACTAAAGGATACTTTCAAAAGCTCATTATGTAGACATAGCTAATGTAAAGATACATAGTTCCATACAGTAGCATTACAAACAAGACATTATAAATGTACGTCTATATAATTATCCGGATATTTATATTCAGATACACACTAAATAAAAAACACTCAAAGATGACACGTCCAATAAATCGACGCATGTAACCAACTACTGCCAACTAGTGGTCAAAGCGAATATCTTTGTTTTTATGTTTTAAAATTCAATGGGGAAAAATGTCTTGGTGTTTCTGGCCATGTGATAAATCTGGCTGGGGGCGCCATGAAGATTCACCTTTTTGGAACCAATGATAACGTGCTTAAAAAAAAAAAAAACGGCAGGCATTTTCCATCATTTTTTTTTCCTTCTCTCTCTTTCTTGTTTCAGTTCCAGAGAGATATCAAATTACCGCCAACACAGGAAAATGTTATCCCAGACTAGGAAAGACGGGGGTAGCGGATGAATGGATGCCGTGCCTCCTGCAGGATAGTTAGTTAGGAAAATTTAAGACAAAAGAAAAACCTCGCAGGGCACGGTTCTCCCGTGAGTATGCAGCAGGAAGCTCTAAAAGTAACTTTTTTTTCTTTTAAAACGAAACAAAACAAAAACCAAACTAAAAAAAATAAGCAAACAAAACAAAACAAAAAACAAACGAAAAACAACACTTTTCTCACACGGGCTGCAAAAGAAGTTTAAAACTATGCAGAGCGCTCATAAGCATACGACAAAAGTATACAGTGAGGATCACAATGTTCTAATTTAAATTTAACTCATTTTAATGTGTCTTTTCCAGCGCTTTTATCCGATAGGTTATAGTAATTATACGTATTCTTTTCGCTTCTCTCAACTAAATCTCTACCAATCCACAGACCACTTTTTCAAGTGACCCATATAGCAGATCGATGTATAAAATGCTTTTTTGGTTTTAAATGGTTTACACGAGTGGTCAGTCTGTGCAATGGTTTTTATTTTACATCTCTCACACGATTAGTTGACATAATTATGCTGACCACTACTTTCACTTTCAACCTTTCAATAACGAATATAAATCTTAAAGAGCTTAGAACACTGACAAAATGAGAATTAAACTGGACCACTGTAAAACTCACGTAAAAACATGTAGACAGGCACAGAATGCACAGCGATGAAGGTATGCTCATGAAATGTATACGTGCTCTATTTTTTTTTTCATGTTTGTTTTTTTTATGTTCATTTTCGCTATTGTTTTTATCTCTAAGGCTGCTGCCAGTTTATATCGCAGCTGATGTTTCTCGGAATCTCAAATCAGATTTGAAGAGGAGATTATAAAATAATGTATTGCCCCCTTGAGTTAATGATAGAATATTTTGAGAGACGTAAACAAACATTCCACCAGCTGAGGCGATCGTTTATAAATAAATATGCACATATATATAATGTAATGTAATATATAACACATATATATATAAATGAAGCATTTTCATGTGTACCTTATATATATATAAGCAAACAGACAAATAACCTCCGAATCAGATCTGATTTCAGTCGTAATTTGGCCAGGTCTTCATATTTAACCCTACACAGCTACCTCTTTGAGTCTCGAAAACTAAGGCTTCTCCAAATCGACCCATGTATGTGTATGTGTGTGTGTGTGTATGTGTGTGCGTGCGTGCGTGCGTGTACATGTGAACGTGCGTGAATATAAATTCCCCACAGCTTATGACATAGCTAGGAGAAGTTTTTACGATTGCCCCATTGTGAAGAGACAGCGCATAGAGAAATAAGGGCCTGCGAAATAAACTTGGCTTTTAGTCCATGAACGACGAAAATGGATGTCAGGAAGACATAGGACTCAATTGTAAAGTGCTAGTAAAATATGATAGTATTGACTGATAATCACTGATACCCCTATTTGCTATCTTACTTTAAATAACATTTGGAAAATTAAAGTAGCTTCCAAAGTGTTTGCGGCAGCAGTAAAAGTAACACCAATTGAAGTAGTACTACTAAAAAGAGTAGTATTTAGTGTTGTAGATCTTATTGTACTTGTTCTCAGAAACGATGCTCTTACTGTCATGTTTCTTATTAGTGATTGAATAGCTGTATCGATACCAATGACAAATGGAAGTAGGAGTAGCAGAGTGGTAGTTATCATTGTAGCAATGGCTCCAGAATTATCAATTATCAGGAACGGCAAAGCAGAACACATTTTAGAAGAAGCGTCACTTCAACAATAGTAAAAATTGTAGGGGATAGAAACAGAAAATGGTCCTTGGCTGTGAAATGAAAGTGATTGTTGCATGCAATAAGCGACTCTGTTGAAAAAAAAAAAAAAATCTTCTTGGGCCCTCGTTGTTAGATTTGAATCTGTGCCAGCCATTAACACCCATCGCTGAACCTGCTTGCTGTATACCTATACTGTACCTGCCGTGGGCTGGGCCGGGTGAACCAGAGGTCGGCTGTGGCCAAAATCCCCGGGACTGAACCCCTGAGGCGCGTCAGGACCTATCCGTCTGGACGTGCGCGACGAGGCAGGCGTTAATCGAATGAGACAAACTGGAAAATGCAGCCTTCGTCCTTTGCGCAACGCAGCGTAAGGGGAATATTCATTTCTTTTCCGCTAGAGGGGACACTTTCTTCTGCGTAATGAAGTGGAGGGTCGGCTTCTAATGCCATTATTGCAACCGTTCATCTTCGGATAATGAGAAGAGTCGAGGGGTTGTCGAAAGCTCAGGAACAAGACAAAGGGAGGACTTAAAAACAAGACAGACGAGCGAGAAGGATAGCCTTGGCTTGACTCGCACAATGGAAATGATTTCAATCGAGTGGATTTTGTTATTCTGTCAATCTTATCCTCCCCTCCGTCTCGTTTGTTCGTGCTTTGTATTGTTGTAAGAGAAACAAAAGCTATTCAACTGAAGTGGGATTTTGTCGGAATGTTTTCTCACGGCGTTGATACTTTTGTTTGAATGCGTGGAGATATTGAAGTTTTCTACGTGTGTTGCAGTAGTCAACTTTGTCACCACACGAATGTATTGACAGCAGTATCATAGTGGTGTCGGTGATACCTAAGTATCTCAAATAATAGAGGTGGCAAAAGTAACAAGTTTTAACAGCACTGATGACAGTTATAGGAATATAAGTAAAGTAGGCCTATAAGTAAAAGTAGGTAGGGATTAAGGCAGTAGAAACTTAAAAATTACGACAGCAAACAACAACAATATAAGAAAACGTTTGTTCTGCATTGCTGTTTTGTTGTTGTTGTTGCTGTTGCTGTTGTAGCCATCGGAAGCTGTAGCTGCAGATAGCTATGGTGTCTGTCATTATTTACTATCACTAAATATTTTGGTTATGCTGGATTCTGATGAGGCTAAAAAAAACGAAGAGACGATTTTGTCAAGCATAATTATATGCGAAAGATGACAGGACAGTTGTGGCATGGGAAATAGTAATTACTACTAATGTTTTGTGGAAGCAAAGGTAGTATTAGAGATTAGCGTGGCTGCAGTAATGATGATAAAACTCCTAAAGTGAACTGAGAGTAGCTGTGACAGTTGAAATAGGTAGCACTAGAATAAGAATACAATGGCTGGAAAATGAGGAAGAGTTGTAGGCTCAGTGGTGGGGGAACTTATACAAAGAATAGGACTTATGGCATGTAACAGTAATAGTAGGACAAATAGTAGTAGTACTAATAGCAGTAGTTGTTGTTGTAGCAGTGATAGTAGCAATATTGTCACAATAGTAGTGATAGTAGCAGTATTGTCACAGTAGTAGTGATAATAGCAATATTGTCACAGTAGTAGTGATAGTAGCAGTATTGTAACAGTAGTAGTGACAGTAGCAGTTGTAGTAGCGATAGTAGCAGTATTATTAGTAGTACTGGCAGTGGTAGTTGATGATGTAGTTTTGATAATTGCAGTGTTGTTCGACGTAGTAAAAAGTAGAAAACAGAATGGGTACATGTAACAATGATAATATTTGCAGGAGTACCGTACCGGTGGGGGTTGTTATAACGATAATATTATTAGCAGTTGTAGCTACAGTTTTGGCCATAAAGCATTGTGCATATCCAGCGGACCTGGAACAGAATGTGCAGGATAATTATCGACACTCATTGCGCAGGTCACGAAGCCCAATAATGAGAGATTAATAACGCTGGTTGAAGTAATGACTGTTGAAGCGACTGTATGATAACGTACTAATTATGGTAGTGTAGCATGGGAGTCATAGATTCGCCCTATTATGTAGATCAAATTTGCCCTTGCGGTATTCAGTCTTCTTTGATAATAATATGTGACTTGTTAACGGTTGTATTAACTGGACAAAGTCCCACCGGGAACTGTTGTCATTGGTAGTTTCTGTCTGTTGATTTCTTTACTGTGATGGAAGTAGAGACTTATCACAAACAGGTGATAGAAAAGCTAGGACGAATTAAAAAAAAAAAGAGCAAATGGAACTGAACAATCGTTACATTCATGAATAATCAAGACATACCTCGACATACAGACACCACCAAATAAACACTGTAAAAATTATGCGATAGATGAACCAATAAAATGATATTACGCAGACTAGACTATCCTCAGCTCTAAATCCAGAAACAGATCTGAGAACATCAGTCTGACGACTAAGGTCGGTATAAGTAAAGTTCTGATCCTGATGTGGGATCCATTTCACCTGGAGACCATAAAGAGAAGGAAACAACTGACATTTATCTGCCTCGCTATTGGTGTACATATTATTATATATTAAAAAAATATATATTTATGACGTATTTACTTGGCAATAGTCATTTCTTTCTTTCTTTTTTCTTTCTGTCTTTCTTTCTTTCTTTCCTTTCTTTCTTCTTCCTTTCGTCCTAGCTTTCTTTCGTTTTTCTTTCATTCCTTTCCTTCTTCTTTCTCTAGTCCTCTCTTTCGTTCTTTCTTTCAGTATTTTTCTTCATTCTTTCCTCCATTTTTCTTTCTTTATTCCTTTCTTTCTTCCTTTTGTCCTTTCTTTCTTTCTATCAATCTTTCTTTCAATCCTTCCTACTTTCTTTTGTTTCTTACGGGTCTGTATTTCCTTCCTTTCTTCGTACATTCATTGATTCGTACGATAATTTGTAAATTTATTATTCCTTTACCTCTTTTGTTTATTTTTTGCGATAATCAAACTTAAAAATAAACAAGTTGAGCATAATTTCTTTCATTAATGAAAAAGAAATTACTTTAATAACTGGGTCTGTTCTTTCTTACTTGGTTATACAGAGAAGTCTATAATATGTCTAAGTGACGATTTTATAAACATTTTAATTTGTGTGCACACATGGGCGTGTTTTATCTACTAAAAAACATGGGACTGAAACGACAGATTTATGACAAAATTGAGGATCAAAGACATCGATTAAAAAAAAAAAATCAGTGCGTAAATGATCCACTGACATATAAACTGAAAATCTAAACAGCATCGTGTCATATCTTCATCTTTATAAAAAATTCGGAATGTTACATGTAAGCAAAAAACAAAACTAGAATACTGTAGTTGCCACAACAGCAATAGACTCCCAGAAATTGATTTATACACAAACTTATAAACACAGGTGTTCGTCTATAAAATTGTTGAAAACTCACAATTCGTCATATTACATTTATGCACACATCCGAAAACATGTTGTCACCTACTCATGAGCTGGTGTTTCATTAATTTCACGAAGTTACATACACTGCTAGCAGGCATATAATACATAAATACAATTTATAATTCTCAATATGTGTACTGGAAAACATACACACACACACAGATCACAACCACAAACATATCATACACACACATACACACGCACGTGTATACGCATGCACACCTGCGCGCGTACATGCGCACACATATACATTCAAAGGACCACTATGCTAACAGAAACAGCCACGAAACACACTTAGACACATACACACGAAGGCTCACATTGCAAAACTGAAGCCACCACATACACACACACATACACGCACACGCACACACACATACATACACGCATACCAGTATGAACCTGAGATAACAGACGTCTCCTGCAGAGCAACCGGGCATTAAATTAAACTATGAAGAACCATGATGGCCTCCTTAAGCGACACATAGCACCAGTCGTAAACAAGATATCCTGGAGAAAGGTGATTTTTTTTCCAATTTTTCTTTTCCACACACGATAATTGTGGTTATAAGTCTATGAAACAGGAAGGTGGAGACAGGGAAAGCATAAGAACAAGTGAAATTATTCCAAGATACTTCAACGCTCTTTGGAACTTAGTATAAAATGAAATGGCTGAAGTTTACAATGTGAGAAAGAAAAATCATTTACAACAATAACAAAGCAACAATAACAAAACAACAACAACAATACAACGATAACAACAACAAAAAATCATTTACATTTATTATTGCGAATGCCTTATACAGCATATAAATTCATCCTGTACAATAATTATGTCTGTGATAATTATTATTTTTCTCTTATTCGGATTCCCTCTTTTCTTCTTCTTACACCTTTATTTAGTGTCCATTCTATTAATAATCTTTTAAATCTCGTTTTTTATTTTGTCACACTCTCTTGAGAGACATTCCTTTACTGTGGAACTTATAATCGTGGTCAATTTCTCTGTTGCTGTTTTTCTCTTACATTCGAGTTTGTACTACAAAGTACCCTGCCCCGCAATCTGTTACATACTTTATAGGTTCAGTACTTCTGTATAATCATTTACGTCTGAGACCATGGCATGTCAACACATAAAATTGCTCCACCAATACAATTGTCCTTTTTTATTTTCCTATCTCAAATAAATACTTGCCCATCCTTTCTAGATCTAAGCCTTTCAAGTTGGGACTTAGACAAAGAGAACGCCAAACAAAGACGTTCTCCAACAATGAAATGAAAATTCCATCTTATTAGTTTACTGCAAAGTATAATCAAACAGACGAAAAGCAAATGTCTTTTGCATTGCACTTTATAATTCCCGGGCCTTAAAAAAGAAGCCTTAAACCTTTACAATTTCCCGCTTCAAGGTGAAAGTTTGAGGGGAAATTAAAATCGTATCTTATCATTTCACTTGCAAACATAAAAACATTAAGCCAACAGCGGAATCAGAACTGCGATAACTGAAGAGGGAAACAGATGAGCTAGTTTATCATGGGCCAAAGGTGGACATTATCGATTCCTCAGTGGAGTCCAGACTGACGGAAAATATTAAAACTATCTCTGTTTCTATTGTCTGTAAAACAATAAAATGTTTGAGATAAGTGAAAATAAGGTAAAGCGGTAGGCGAGCTGAAGATGTGATGTCATTTCAAAATAGGTAAATGCAGGACTAGATATCAATAAACAAACATTTAGTTCTACACTTGAAATAACAAACAGAACGAAGGCTGTCAATCTTAAACGATTAGACCTAGAAATAAGACAAAAATTGCATAGGGATTTGCTCTCTTCCGAATGAACAGAAAAAAAGAATTGTACTGATCAAGAATCGACTTAAAACGAGAATCGTCCACTGCTGCATAGGAGAGGGCCGTATGATTGCTAAATTCCCTTGGCGAGATCTCTTTCAGGTAGGATTTCCATTCCGCAGAGAAGGTATTTGATATGCAATTTATTTTCCAGCAGTGGGAAATAACAATCTGATATGTGCGGGTTTCTCATTCTTTCTTTCTTTTGTTCTTCTTTTTATTATTTTTGTTTGTTTTTGTTTTTTAATCTGTGTGAGAGTTTCGTTTATCCTGTCTGGCTGCCGAGGTTTTTTGTTTTTATTTTTATTGTATTTCATGTCACCCTCTCTGTCTCTAATCTATGGCATCTCTCCTGGCTAGCTTGGAACTCAGAGCAGACATTACGCTTGACAAATTTCTCTCTAAAATTATTGTGAGGAATGTCGCTCCATCCTCACCCCTCTTTCTCTCCCCTTATCTCGTTTTTTTTATTTTTGTCTATGGCGCAGTCAGCACGTGGAGAATAACTGGGACTCACAATTTTACCAAGCTTACTAAGCAGTTAGATTGTGATGAAAGAAAGATCTTTATAGCCTTGCAGTTTCAACTGTAGCTATCAGGATGAATGTACGGAAAACACACACACACACACACACGCGCACACACACACACACAAGACACTCTCATGCACACCATTGAAAAAAAAAAGATCGAAATACTAACGGTAACATCCAGGAAAGCATGCAGAAATATGGAGAATTTTGATCGCCAAATCCATGGATCAGGTTAAAAGATTGATGATAATCTAACTCGCGACTTGACCTGTAATTTACTGAGAAGGTACAACATTTCGAGCTTTGTGGACAATATTGCTAAACAGTCACCAGCCAATGTATTTACATGTATTTGGTATAAATGGGATATCATCGCTAATATTCTTAAACTCAGGTACAACTACCACCACCACTATGGCTCATTTCGTGTAGTATCCCCAGAACGATCAAAGCAACTTCTATTCTGGACTGGTGTCGTGGCAATAATTACTTTAAAAAGACAAGCTGTCCTCCCCTAGCTCTTGCTCTGCCTTTCATGAGTGAACCGACATGTTTGATTGACATGGCCTCAGGCAATTTCTGCAGGTAATGAGTAAAATAATTGATCGGATTTTTCTCGCTTTGTTTTCTGAGTTGTCTGCTTCGCTCGTGTGGCCCTCAATTTGCTTATTTTTTTTTTCACATTTGGACAGAACAGTGGAGATGAATTGCGCCACACAGATCTATGACCGGCTGGGTTTGCGTGTGTGTGTGTGTGTTGGGGAGGGGTCGAATTTGACACTCTTTAGGTTACATTTGCAAATATCCTAGAATCACTAGGCGCTAAGATACTATATCTCACGACAACCGATGTGTTTCGAATTCTCTGTAATGTTCTTTACAAGCAGAAATATCATATGTGGAGATTCCAATGACAGAGCTCCAGTCTACCTTGTTTGTTTGTTATCTGCTTGAGTTGGAGTTTAACGGTGTATCAGCACGGACGCGGCTGTACTGGATCTAACAAGGTAGAAAATGTTTTCCCAAGTTGTGAATGCCATGTAAGGTCTGATTTGTGCCTAATCTGAGCGTGAACTCATGTGTACCGGGGACAACCAGTGCAAAGTTATCGTTCTGTCTATTCAAAGTCTCTGTCATATTTACATCAACTTTCGACACGCCGCCAGCGTTAAGTTGACAAGGTGCAGCCCTAGATTCAGTGGGGCGCATCTTGTACGAAATAACACGACACCTTAGAGCAGCAACTCGAGCTAACAGACGCTTTTAGACCAGCTGGAAACCCTTGAATAACAATGGGATGAAGCAATTAAACATGAAGTTTTGCAAAGCATCCCATTACGGCAGACAAGATTTTTTTTTCTCTTTCTCCCATTTCTTTTCTTTTTCTTTTCTTTTTTTTTCTTCCTTCAGGCCGTCCCCTGTAGAATCACAAACTCCTTGTTTAGTGAATAATGCGGCATCTTGATAAAAATGTTAATCCTAGGATGGCGTCGAGATTAAGTGATCCAAAGCAAGACACAGTATTAAACAGCTTAAAATATCACGTCTTTCAAACAAAGAATGGTTAACAAACATTACTAAAAGGGCTGGAATGCAGGTGATCGACGTTAATTTTCATATCGCTTTTGAAAGATAAAAGGGAAAGATATAAACTTGCCTGATTCTCTACTTTTTCCATGTGGACTAATACACGTAGTTTTATCGGCTGATAATTTAATATTCTCTCTTTATTGCAAATGCGCGGCAACTATACCGAAACAAGAATTGTGTTGTTATGAATGGATATGGCAAGGAATAGAAAATGTCGTTATACAAAGTAGAGCGTTGTCAGGATTTCTGACTGTCTTTCTGCTGTCTTTTAAATCTTTCTTTTATTTGTAAGAAGGAAGACAGAATCACTGTGCTCTACCTAGCATCTGTTACAACAGGGAAAAGGATGAATGATGCCGGATAGGCCGTGAAGAGAAAGATTGGCAAACAATCAGAGAAACGGTCAGAAGTTAAACATATAAATAGATGGACAGATAGATAGATAGATAGATAGATAGATAGATAGATAGATAGATAGATAGATAGATAGATAGATA
>JBCEWB010000014.1:1853264-1870205 GCA_039654565.1 Peronia peronii | reverse complement strand
GCTCTGACCATGCATAACATGCTACGTCAGCTGCCACGATATTGTATGCCACAGTTGTAGTTCTGTAGCCTTCTCTTACGATAGGCTACGCTGCTGTGCAGCTGAGTTTGGGTGTTAAGAAAACTTGTTGGAGATCTACAGCCAGTGCTGTCGTGTCCTTTATTTGCTTGGTTTTCTCAATATCTCGGCTCAACCCATCCACCGCTTTGTTCTTCGCTTCAGTGTGATCTTTGTAATCGTCCTCTGACAAGTTAACATCGTGTAACTGAGCACGTGTCACTTATGCCATACCTTTGCTTGTGCATCCCAGTATCAACGTCCTTATGAAAGATCTCCATAAATTTCCCCAAGGATACTGGCTCAGGAACTTCGCTGTCCTGGATCCAGGAACAGTCTCTTGTGTGAGTGAACCAAAGGGAGAGATCTGAAAAATGATCTGACGGCTTCTGCCTTCTCATCTGAAGTAGTATTTGGAGCAGATCTCCCAAAATTTCTATTTGTGAGATTATGACCCCCTTTTCCGAATATCCTTGTGGCTTTTGTTTATGTAAGACTCATATGTGAAAACAAAGATGGCCATGAGGAAGGCTCTACACCCAACAGAGATTGCCACTCCAGAATTGGATTGCACACACAACTACACGAGGCGCTGTCCACAACGCTGGGAGAAACCTAACCATCACATCTTCCCGGAATGCACTGTCAAGGACAATGATAATGCATCACCTGGCAGGACCGAGTACTGGAATCCCAAACGTGTTCATCATGCTGAGTCAGAGACACCTACTCTGGCTCGGTCATGTAAAGAGCATGGAAGATGGGTGTATTTCCAAGGACCTACTCTATGGCCAATCTGTCACTAGTTCCAGGCTCACAGGATCGGACACTCCATTCTCAGGTTCAAGGATGTGTGCAAACGTGACACGAAAGTTTGCAACATTGACCCTGATGCCTGGAAAACAGCTGCCGACGACTGTGACTGCTGGCGTCAAATGGTGCAGAGACGGACCATACAAGCGCAGGAGAAGAGAACCCAACAGGCAGCAGAGAAACGAGCACGCCTCAAACAGCGAGCAGCCTCTGCTACTTCCCAGTCGTCCTGCTTCGTCTGCACCAACTGCAAAGTGGTTGTTACTCCAGAATGAGCCATATTTTCAGCCAGATAGGTTACTTCCCTTTGCCAAGCACAAGAGATGTAAGGCAAGCATTGCAAAGAAGGAAAAAGCACATTTTCTCTCTCTTGTTATTTGAAACATGCGGTGCAAAAAATTATTAAAAAATTATCAAATAGGAAAAAAACATTTTCATCATGTACTGATTTTTTTCAGAATTTTCTGTTACTTATATTTCACATAACAAGCGAAAAAGTGATTTTTTCCTTCTTTACAATGCTTGTGTTATACCTCTTGTACTTGACAAAGGGAAGTAATTTCGCTGACGGTCAAAATGGCTCATTGAGTTGCACAGTCACACCAGGCGCTGTTCACAACCCAAGGAGAAACCCCACCTGGCACACCATCAAGCATTGCCCTCCGGGACTGCACTGTCAATGACAACAACGATGTGCGCATGAAAGAATCAGATCTGAAACCAAGAGTGGTCAGGAAGAAGGCTTTACGCATTAGTTTTTGTTTTGTCGAAAGTGAAATAGTATTCAAACAAAAACAGTCATCGTGATTTCATATTAAGTTTGTGTCGTCTGTTTGGAACTTTTCTTTACGTGTGCGATGACGGCAGAGCGTTTTTGTTCCCATTTCATTTCCTAGGATGGTTGACGTTGGTCCTTATATTTCTCAGAGTACTGCAGCTGCAGGGTTTTGCTGTAAGTAAGGCTTTGTCACAACCGTGCATTTATTTCTGTTTCTTCAGTTTTTTGTCCATAAACTGGGATCTGCACAGCCTTTCTTGCCTCCTTTGTACATTGGAATTTCTTCTAGAGTATGCTGGTAAGAACAGCCTGGAGTAGGCTCAGGCAGATTTTGCTTTTCTGTTGTACATGTAGTGCTATCACTTTGTTCATGCACACTGCGCCTGTCCAAACAAAGACCTTGTCCTTCCTGTGAAGAAGACATTTGGTTATTTGATGACGATTCTCCAAATGTCTGCTTTTTATGTCGGCCTATTGCACGAATACTTTTCTCTCTTGAGATTTTAACTCTAGACACGCTTCCTTCATGTCAGTTTGTGAATCATCTGAGTCAGATTTTCCCCTGAAAACCTACAAAGTATAATGTCGTCAGCTGAGCAAATCTGATATGATCGACTTCCAGCCTATTCAGATGGTTGTGGGATTTGTTCTTGTTTGGTTCAACGCACTTACTGGCAGAATGTGAATGTGACCTGTAAATGTTTTCAGACTCATCTCTTTTTCACAAAAATACTCCTCTGAACAAAAACAGATCTAGACTGTTATCATTTGCCAAATTAAATGACATTCTTTAATGAGAGCGTGGCATGTCAGTAGGTGTATTTTTGCATTTCTTCCCATTGGCCTCGATCAGTGACAGTATCGAATATTTCTGAAGCTTGTCTGTGGCACACACTTCACGTATCTTCTTACTAAATATTGTTATCACTTTGACTGCCGTCGGTGCAATATATCTAATGAAGTATCTAAGAGTTGATATATTTTTGGGCTATGGAAATTTGAACGTTATCAAAAGATTGAGTTAGAAATGATTCATCAACAAACAGAATGTGGTATTGGCAATTTTTCCTATGTTTTGCATTGTTTTGTTTTGTATTATTAGAGAATATGAGCTCATGCCAGTTAGTTTTAATCTCTGACAGACCAGACCGTGGAAACATGATTTCACATGTTAAGTCTTTCGTCCATGACATCAGTCATGACAAAGAAACAAATTTGGCAAACGACTGTGCAAAGGTATGCTTTTTGCCGATGATGATGAGTGAGATGAGCCATCCTTTTTTTTTTACCGCTACTCTAACGAGTATACAGTGGTGTAATAACGAAACCATAGTGCATGATAAGTGATTTGCTTTTGTATCCATTTGATTTTCGAATCGTGCAAGTACAGGATAAGCGATTATGGAACTGCAAAAATAAGAGCTGTTACCGTGCAATATCAGACAGGTGTTTTGGGAAGAAGCGAAATTAAGACCCATATCAAGTATCTCATTATAAACGAATCTGGAATCATTTTCCCAACATACGCGATAAAAGCTTTTTTAATTTAAACAAAAACTAATGTTCTGATCCGAGTAAAAATCTATGAGAGGTGGAGGGTGATAAGAGCTTTTGGATGGTGAAATAAAGAAAAATTCGCGCCAAAATCATGATACGCGAAACTGGTTCTTAGGCGACGAAATGTAACTCCTGTTTGTCTCTTCTATTTAACAAGAAAAATAGACCTGAATAGAGAACATGCGTTTAACTGGAAGAGTGAGCTGCTACTCGGCTCATGAATGACAAAGAGGCAGCCTAGAAACAGGTTACCATTGCTAGTATCACATCTATCCTCTCTCCCATCATTTTTGTCCTTAAAGCTGTTTAACTTAACGAATCATCTAGATTAATAAAATAAATGCCAAAAGAATTTTAAGATTCAAACTTATGAATTTGTTGTCTTGAAAATAAAAACACACAGCATTGAACCGGGTAGTACGTTGAAAAGGAGGACACATAGGTTGTTTCCTCATGTATGTGTATGTATTTTTGAAGCAAACCTTTTCAAAGGCGAAGTTAAGATTCGCAAAAAGTACGTGATGGTGAGTTGTGGCCCCTCACGGCACGTTCTCCGGGGTCTGTGAGGGGTTTGTGAGTGTGTTCAGTCCTCAATTGCGCAAAGGTTGAACAAACATGTTTAAATGTCATCCTGTTGCCAAAGGGAGAAAACTGTTTGTTCTAAGATGTTTTTTAGGTATTTGCTCGTGAGGAAAATACACACATTTAGAATACAGAATGAGAAACACTCGTTCCCTTTACGTGGCAAAAAGCTTTGTACATGGACAGAAGACGAGGTTTTTCGGTAACAAGAGCTTAGTGTGAGTAAGGGAACAGACAGAAAATGAATGTTGCTTATTTCACAGGCCTGCACAGAATAAAAAAAGGAAGAAGAAAAAAATCCACTCATCACAAAATGTTGGTCCCTGTTTTATCCCCCGATGTTATTGTGTTTAAAGCTAGTAAAGGGCAGAATGTGAAGCAAAATGAAGAAGGTATGTGAGAACAGACAAAGGGATACAGAATCTGTTAGAGCAAAGCAAAGCGTGGACTGTGAAAAACCACAGTAAAATTATCAACATTATGAAGCCGGGTATCATATTTTGATGATAATTGTCCTCTGTATTATTTTACTGGTGCCTGATTGTTGTCCTTCAGTGGTTTGCTCATTTTTGAAATTTATTTTTATTTTTATTTGTTGTTGTTGTAATCTGAAGTTTTATTTTTGCGTTGATTTTTTTTTTTTGAAACAAACAAGAGAAGAAGAGAAAGAAGAAGAGGCAGAAGAAGAGGAGGAAGAAGTACAAAAAGGAGAATAACAAAGAAAGAAAAAAGAAATGAAGAAGGAGAAGAAGAAGAAGAGGAAGAAGAAGAAGAAGAGCGACAATAACAATTGAACAAAATACTCGCATATCAACACAAAAATAATTAATTAAATTTTAGTTTAATCACCTCTGTCAATGTGAACAATTTTTATTGCAAGCAAGTTTAGAATGCCGTGGAATAGGAAGAGGGTGGGGGGGGGGGGGGGGGGGGGAGGGAAGGGGACAGTTAGAGGTTTTAGCCTTATTCCACGATGTTGAAAGAGCCTTCTCAGAGCAAGTGAATATTTCTTCATGAACAAATTTTTAAAATGAATTCTAAGCTCGATTTTGTGTTTCTGAAAAGCTACGATCAATTATTATTTAATCTTTAATTTAGATTAAGATTGGGCAACATTCTTCCAAATATCCGCACTTACAGCACTGTGGGCATATCTCTCACCTTTTCCTAACAAATTAGGACATATTTTTGGCTCATGGAAGTGATGAATAACATCTGTTTCTGATTTTTTGTCCCTCAAAGACAAAGCCCCTAAAGCATTAAAAATGTATAGCCTATTTCGAGATGTGAAGAAATGATGACATAAATCAGTTTGAATGGTTTATTCCATAGGTGGACATGCTGAAATTATTAACAGGTTCCTTTTTTTTATAAACCGTCATTCTGAGATGTATAAGAGATTTGTGATAGATTTTTGTTAAAATGTTGAATGGTTGTGAATTAGGGAATAAGAGATTTAAAGAGAATAATGAGACAGGCTTACCAATTGGTAATTACATTGATGTCGTTGTTGTTTCAAATACTTTTATTTTCTAAATTACTGTATTTATCGGTGTAATATGATTAAAAGCTTTTCATATAATGGTAAAATCTTCCTCCTCTGGATAGTCCTGAGAGTGGCAATGCAATGCAATGCTGATGGAGGACCAGGATGGCGGGAGTCCAAACAGGTCATCGTTCCAAGGGAAACAACTGCTGAGCTTTACGTATCATACGCATCTCAGCGAGCCTTCATCAGCTTCCGTCTGACTGTCTGTATCTGTCTATCTTTTTTTTTTTTTTTTGCCAGTTCTCAAAAGAACAGTGAAGATACAAACATTTTATGTTTGATTTTTAAGTGAAATCATCAGTAGTCGTATGAATGTCACTGTCAGTGATTTCAATTTTGATAAAGAAACTTTAAGCTGTACATTAATGCTTACATCTAGAAATAGAGACATACATTCTGGGCCCGAACAAACTGATTCTCATGTGAAAGAGCTAGGTATGGAAAAATGGTAATGTTTTGTAAAAGCACTGTCTGAAGTATTTTCATGTCATCACAGCCTATACTGAACGTAAAGTCTTACTCATTCAAGCATCATACACATATGTGGTTTCCTGCATTTTTGTCCAGCCCTGTCCATTTTAAAAATTATGTGCTTTATGTTTCATGTCACAAACAAAAGAAATTTTGTGAACTTTTTAAAGCACTATTTGAAGAGTTCAAAGGACATATAATGTTCATCACTGAAGCTGAGCTCTTGCAAAAAGGAACCAACCAAATAAAGCAAAGATGACTATGAAACAATAGATATATCTTGTCTAATCAATAAATATCTGAGACATATGTTATCTGTCTCTGGATTTCACCATGATAATGCAATCTTAATGTCTAAACAATATGACAGAAACAAAAGTACATTGGATACTAGTATGTTTATAATATCTGGCAGTTTGGCTTCACAAATTCTCATATAGAAAATATGTTGCAAGTATTTTCAGTGCTACATATGATGTTCTGTAACACAGAATGTGGTGAAATGGTACAATCATATTTCATTTGATAATGTGAAAGTCATTCTTTCATGATTTTATTACGTTTGACATTTCTGGACCTATTATGATCTGGCAAAAGCCTTTCTTAAATAAATGTTGAACAAGTTTATAGGATAACTCTATTTTTAGTAAGCCATATGTCTTGAGGAATTTTTGTGAGATAACATTTACCTTTGTTTTATGGTCACAAAAAGCCCAAGAAGGAGAGCAGGATTGGAAAAAGATGAGGCTCAATTAAATGTCCAGGGCATTATGACCTATATGGATATGTGGGATGTGTGACGATTGCTTGTAGAGAAGGTTTTAGCTCGTATGTCAGTTCAGGCCCTGGGGCTTCTTAAGACAGGTTTGTGAGTTTTTGACAGTCTTCAAGATCAGAAACGAAGAAGTATATTGAGTTTAAATGTTTATTAAGAAACCTCAGGAATGTAAAGGAGTTGTTATTCCATTCCACCTTGCTACATTTCTCCTTAATGTCATATACTAGCACGTGTATGCAATGTAAGTACAAGAAAAAATAGACAAAGAGTGAAGGCACAGATAAGACACCATAATGTGTGAAACACCAGGCTCATAATATTGTTTACATACAATATCGTAATTGTGACACAATGAACAATAAACAAAAATGATGAGGAATTTTCAAAAAACTTTATTAAAATCTTGTTTGAATAAATTATGTTGAATTAAAACTTGAGTGGGTGAGAGAAGGAACAAAACATGAGTACAAAGTAAAACCTGGAGCATATGTATGGACCATCAAACACAGGTTAAAGGTGAGCTATGCATTCTGGTTTCTGGTCACCACTTTTCTGTAGCAATTTCACAAACTAGATCCATAACTTTCTTCACACAAAAAAATCATTTTTATTAGGGAAATTTTTTAATGGAGTCTACAAGTAAAAACAAGAATTTACTAGTAATTATTTTTTCAGATCCAGTTAAGTATTAAGATCCAGACTATAAATACAGATAAATTTGTATACAGATTTTAAGTGATTAACACACTCATTTTGTTTCTCTCTCTTTAATGGCAGCATCATTAAAGGAACATTTTTTTTTTTTCATGAGAAGAGTGATGAGAAATAAGTGCTTGATCAACAATGGGTAAATCCTGTTAGAAACTTTTGAAATTTAAACCATAAACTCTTCCTGCCATATGAATTAAGATACAGATGTCATTGAATATCATTACCACAAGTATGTTACTATGAGAGCATAAAATGCTAGTAACTGAATTAACATGACAACCAGTCATATTACTGGATGAGAAGTTCTTACGTGTATTGGAAGGAGTAAACCAGTAAACTGCTGGCTATATCATTTCGATGACTGCTTAAATGGTTTCACAAATGAAATATGTGGTAGGGAGGTTGAATGACAATGCCTGAAAAAAAAAATTGTCTGAATTTCTGCCCGTGTAAAATACAGCAAACACTCATGTATGTCATACACTGACATACAATATACACACATTATGCTTACAGATGAAACAAAGTTCCTGATTTCATAAATGGTTCTTGAGCAGGAATGTATCCACAAAGTCAGATAAGTGGACTATTTATGGTCATTTGGATGAATCTGAAAAGAAACTCCCATCACCTTTGACATTATTAAGTATTCAACATTGCCAGTATTAGAGTAAACCAGTCAAGTTAAATGACAAAAACATATAAAAAGATTAACTATAGTTTGTATAGAATCTACTATCTGCTATTTTGTATACAGTTATGCATTAGTATTCTACAGAACTCAGGACTGAGGATACAAACAACTCAATATCACTAATATCTCTTACCCAAGAAGAAAACTCAAATTTCATGTGCTCTATCAGCAAATAATTAATGAAAGCTAACAGGATAAAATATTGATGCACTCCCGATGTCTGAATGAATGATTATAACATTACTTTTGATAGGTCCGTACGATCCTGAAGATGAACAAAAACAAACAAAAAATCCTGAAAAGGGACATGTTTCTTTGGAGATTACATTTCTTCTTTCATATGGAAACATGTAGGATAGGCCTACTTTCCACTGAAATTTCTCTAAAGATATTTTGGGCTGTTCAACACTTTTTGCAAACCTGAATACATAGCTCCCTCAACAGTAAGGTAATGTGCATTATATTAGTAGTGGTATGGAAAATTGCACTATCATGGACCTTTGGGACAATCAGTAACATCATTCTGGTGTGACAATATACATGACAAGCATCAGTCATTTGAGCAGACTATGATCTATGCAATGGGCTTCCCAGACTATTCTTCAGTCCTACCACATCACAAGGCCTTTTTCTCTTGTATCTCTTCGGCACAATGTAGCCACAATCCCACAGATGTGCTGTTTAACAAAAATCCAATACAATACATCTACCAATCTTCTATTTGTTATACCTATTACAGTTCTCTGATCAGAAACAGATCATTCACTAGCAAAACTCCAGAAACTTTCACTTCTCCATGTAACTGAGTTTTAGATGCAATGATTTAAATTTCAAATTGAAATGGTTGTATGGATTACCTTAAAAATTTAAAGAAAGGTACTAGTATAATATACCTTTGTGAATAACAATGACATAAAGCAATGGCATTGCAAACCTCTATAAATTATTGCCACAATAAAGGATAAGAGCATTTTAACTGAGTGACTGTATTTACCAGAGATAAATTTATTTTTCTAGTATTCAATATAGGACTGTTCTATACTAGTTGTTTCGGTAATTTAAAGAGATCCAGTACCACAAAGAAGAAAAGATCATAAAGACGCAGAGAAAAAATACAATGCTCCTACACTAATGGCATAAAATTCTTTTGGGGTAAGTTCACATTTCTCACCTCAAACAAATAAGGAAAACATAAAATTGTTGTCCACCATGGGATCCAAAGCATCATCAGTCTGCTCATAATGGATCTGCCTAATATTTAATCATTGGCAAAATAGCACAGGGGAAGGGAATCAACTGAGCAACATATGATGCATACACTAAAATAATTATTTATTGCAAAAGTTGACGATGCTTCCTTAAAGGAAAAAATGAGGTGCATTCCAATGGCTTTGGAAATGAATTAATGTTATGAGTATCCTTATGAACAAAAATGATCAGTCTAGTACTTTTTGCTATAGAACATCTTTTTCTCCAGATGAAGTGTACAATGCATGAAGAATCTGATTTTTTTTCTCTTAGAATTAGCATTATTACTGATTAAATCTGTATGAATTATTAGACTGTAGAAGATAATAATACTATTTCAGAACAAAAATTATCACAGAACGATGAAGGAACTGTAGGATGCTGTTTGCTCTGTTTCTTCCATATTGTTTTTAAGTTAACAGCTCATTAAATAACGGAACACCATCTCATTATCAATTCACTAAAGATCACATATAAGTTACTATAAAGAAATAATTACAAAATAAATTTGGTTGTGAATGAGATCTACTCTGCCGTAATGTAAAACATTAGATGCTCCATTTTTCAGAAACCTTAATGAGATTTATTATCACAATAATACATAATAATAAAAGTTTTCATGCATACCAAAGACCAACAGTTAATTAACAAGTTGCTCTTACAGAAGAAGAAAAATATCTAGCTTGATCATTCTAGTGCTTATAATGAGACATAATCAAGTCTATGTCAAAACAAATTTAACAATAGGGTTATGCGCCCACAGCACTAATTATTTACAATTCTTTTTGCAAAAAAAAAAATGTTATCAGTTGAGATATTTTTCCAAGAAACAAGATGCATTAACAGGCAAGTCAAAACAAATTTGACATGTGAGAGATATTCATATCTTTGCACAGCATCAATTAAAAAAAACTATTACATTGTGCGTGCCTTTTTATAAGAAGTGCAGTAATTTTAGATTTGATGGCAGTCAAGCTATTGAGATAAGGCTTCAACTACCTCATTTGATGATTTCATCATTTGATGATTTCAAGGTGGCAAATTTTTGGTATTCAAAGCGAATTATTTTGAACATTTTAAGAGCACTATGAACCAGCCAAAGGATAATTGTATGCATTATCAAGTAAAATTTCTTACAAAATCAGTCAAGAGACACGACAGACACACTCAGAATGACTTGCAGAATTGTAAGCTACATGAAAAATATGTTAAGAAATAAAATCTCACATGCTCTTTTTCATTTTTCCATCTCCATGTATTTTAATCAGTGTTGTGCTAAACTTGATACTCATATCACTGATAAGATAATGGTAACATTAGATGACTGTGGTCAAGTGTTATGACATAAATATATGCAATGTATTACATGGGATTTTTGCACCAATATCAATGAAAAGAAATGTTTGAAAAAAAAAAGGGGGGAAAAAAATCAAGACCCATGCAGATAAACTTTTTGCATGACACACTGCCACATTTGCAGGTGAAAGAACAGTCTGATTCCAATTTGTTTTTTCATGGTACATTGAACAATTTGAGATACATCGCCACTCATTCTCAGTAAATAGTTAATCTTAGGAAAACACATCAGCAAAAGATGAAATGATAAATTGGAGATGATCCTGAACATATTCAACATCACAAATCATGCCTCAAATTTATTGTCAGTTCAGATCCATACACAATAAATATAACAATGATTTAAGGCTAGAAAATTTTTGCAAAATGTAACTAGAGGAAAGAACTTCAAAAATAACAAGAAAAAAATCAATGTTTTAAAATCGAGCTATATGATACCTTTGTGCACTTCATGGGATGTTTTATGTGCATACGTGTGTGGAGTGAGAGATAGGAAGAGAGAAAGAGAAAGAAAGCATTTTCTTATGAAATGTTTTTGCAAGGTTTTATTTGCCACAGATTTTTTTTGTGCAGTACATATATATATATATATATATATATATATATATATATACCTTTGTAGTTTTAAAGATATTCCAATACAAAGATTTTCAAAACCCTAAGAATGAACAGTTAAAGTGTGGAAAATTATTCTGTAAGGGTTGATGAATTAATCAGATATGGAAAAGGGAGACATTAAATTTAAATGGTAAAGAAATATAATTCATAGAAAACAATGTATTCAAGTGAAACAGTTAGAAAGACAAGCAAAGATACTAGAAATGCTATAAATGCAAGCATTACAGTAAATCTAATTAACACTAAAATACCATGTCTATTTCATGCTCTTAACTTCCTTGCAGAAAAGAAAAGAAACAGATGTTTGGCTACAAAGTAGAAGAATATGCTTCATTTTCCCCTCAGTGTAGCAATTATTGAAATCACAAAACAGTCACAGTACATTGGATAGCTCAACTCTCTCATCCATACTATGTACATTGAATGATGAAATATGCCATGATTACTATGAATAAAGTATGATGTGTCATAGACCTATTACTATCCATTGTTATACATTGATGTACTGCATTCCTATACGTCCCATTGTTTCTTTCTTGTGATAGGTCCTACTAGTTAACATTATGTTCCTATAAACATGAAAATGAGAAACTAGAACAGAGTCATGAAATTTCATGGGAGACACAGAAGAAAAAAATAGTTCATACTAAATGTACTTGACAAGATTTAGAAATCTGATCACTTGTCTTAATATTATGTCAATATATATATCCATAAATTATCTCTGGAAAAAAAAAAATTCTTTTGCAAATTTACAGTGGCGAATAATTTGAATATCATATATAGCATGTTTTTTTTTCTTGTAACTGAACCTTTAAAGCATTCATTTACTGCCAGGATGATTAACTGAGATGCCTTTAAAGTTGCAACCAGTTGGCTTTTTATTACAGAAAAGAATCCTAACTGTAAATTAATTGAAATGAAAGATAATTCACTATTACGTGTGGTGCAGAACAATAAAAAAATGATGGTACAAACTGTTTGACAATGACTTTTCATCACAATATCACAGAGGGAGGTTGTGGTTAAAATGCCTGCCAAGGAGCTTCAATTCACTCCACATTGTTAACAAATAACAATTTAAAATTGTCAGAGCCTTAATGAAAATAAGAAAAACACATCATCATCATCATAGGGAGAAAACGGAGAAATGCAAATGATAAGGTCAATAATATTTCACTCATATATATCTAAACATGCTTGAATATTGGGATGTAATTATGAGTAGAGGAAGGAATAGAGCAAGGGGTTGGGGAGGGGAAAGGGAGAGGAGAGGGGGGGGGGGGGAGGGAGCAAACTACAGTTTAACATGAATTAAAAAAAAATAAAGTAAAAAAACACAATTGAAAAAGCCGGCACAGAAAGAAAACAAATTCTTGAATCTTAGTAATCAGTGAAATGTAGAGCATATTATAGCTAACCACATTTTTATGATGTATCACATAACATAATTATGACATTTAAAGGTAACTGTGCTAAATAAGACACTGGTCTTAACAGTGCAGTCCCCATCACTTCTGAAATACATATTTTATGCTTTTTATGAGAGACAGAGTGATTAATTCTGTATGTATTCAAGATGTATGTGAACAAAATCACTTATTGATCGACTAAACAGATATGTAAGTGTACATCTATCTGATTTTCTGTGAAAGCTGAATGCTTCAATGTTTCAGAATTCTGACTGGCAATTTTGTGATCAATATAATAACGCAAAACTGATCTTCACATGTCAAAAGAAATGCATATGAAGTTTGGGATTCATATTACGGATTATGGATAATTGTGTATACCTGCAAAAATACTCTAAAATACTCGGCACAAAATTATGAGAGGCGATATAACCCATAAATAAATATTAGAAATTAAAATCCTCATGTGGATCTTTTTTTTTTTTTTAAATGAATCTTCTTAAAAATCTTTAAAAAATAAATAAGCTTTAATAAATTGCAGGGTTCTCAAAACTAGGGAAATATTTGCATGTCTTGCAGCCAGTCAAAAAGAGTCGTAGACCCCTGTATCAATTTTCAACCAAATTGAGTTACTACTATCACAGAAAACTGGTATCCATATACTTTCAAGTGCTGGATTAAGTTTTGAGCTAGCTTCGCTGCAGTCAGGAAGACTGCAAACTGAAGAGAAAGGAATGATCTCTTAGCGCAACTAAAATAAGGAGAAAAATCAGCCAAAAATAAGCAGTGTAACACATTAATCTGTAAATTACCTTACAATATTCTGGCATGCTTAAAGTCTACCCCTAAGAACAATATTTTGTTAAACAAAGATGAATATTATTTCAAATTCTGCAATATAAAAATATCAATATTAGACTTCCCTCATCACATGCAATGCTCAAATTCTCTGTTTGAGTCACGTGACTTTCAACTCATTCTGACTTGCCACAAAACATATCATGGTTTGACTGGCAATGTAAAAAAAAAATACACACAGCAATAAAGAAAAGCGAACTCCTGGCACACAAATGAGAAGAGCTTATCATGAAATGAAATTATTTCAAATCTGACAAAATTGAAAAGAAAAAAATACATATAGGGGAGACAAACAATACATCAAATTATATCATTGTCAATCAAGATGAAAAAAATGAAGGCCTTAAAATATAACTGAATTGACTGTACACAGATATTTCAAACAGGTTTTCACATCAAAATCTATACTTTTGAACCTATAATAGAGTATATTGTACATATTCTCTGACACTGATCATAAGAAAGTACCCAATCCTAATTTTTATAACAGATATGTCCACAGCTAAGAGGCACCTTAGTTATCTGATTTCAACTTCCTGATTTCAACTTTTTTTTTTTCAACAGCTTGTAAGAATCAGGTCATGCTTGGAAGAGATTATGACGCATAATTTTGAGTATTCCTACAAATAAACCCTGCAAAAATGCTATTTTACATGAAATGTTGTAAACATTATGCCAAATTCATTGCCTGCTATATATATTTAGTGAAACTATTTCAATTACTTGGACATTTACCAAGCTTACAGTTGATTAAAGACTGTAATATCTGTCACAAGCTAATGCTTAATATTTGTTTCAAAAGTATTTGTCAATATATCCAGAATAGGAATTAGGCAATGCTTTGTAGTATTTTCATTTTTTTCCCCTCACTTAAATTTCTCATCTGCAACAATATTACTGCATGTTTGTTTTCAAAACCTGAGATTTAAAAGAGACATCATTGTAGGATGTCTCAGAAATTCACAGCACCTCACCATATCAATAAATTATGGATGCTAGAAATGCTGACATAAAAACCTATTTTCCCATGTGATCTAGGAGCTGCAATTTCATTCATAAATCATAAGACATACAATTTCAATTGAAAGTGAAAAGAATCCTATTCACAGCAAATGGGAATACACCAGTCTATTTGTGAAAACTTCTGCCAGTTTTATACAAGAGAATATAATATCATCATTCTCAGTTCAAAACAGAATTCTATTTCCTTCAAGATTCTACTAAATAGTGTGTACACTTTAGAATCATTCATTGCAGAGCAAGTCATAGTTAATAATTAATTATTCTCAATTTCCTCCCTGCTACAAGTAACTGTTCCATTACACACTATGCAGCAGAAGTGTGATAAGTTTTTACTATATATTTTTGTTCTTTTTAGATGACTATTTCTGGGAGCTTGTTTGCAAAAAGCAATGATGACTTTTTAATCTTCAAAATGAGGCAAACATTCTGGCTACAGTTTTTCTGTTGAAATAATGGATTATTCAAGAACTGCTATTGTTAACTGTGAGATTGTAATTTCACATAAGTAAGTCTTTACTGCCATGTGCTTCAAACACAATTTTTGTGTACACTTCCCTTTTTCACTCCTGCAACTTTGTTTTAATATTTCTCACAAGATTTGCATGATTAAATTTATAGTTCTCATTTGAATTCTTGTATTCTGATATTTCCCATTTTTACCTGCATGTTTCAATCAATTTAAAATGATAACATTCCATTAGTGGGGCAAAACATCTCATCCTTTATTGCATTGTAAACACAACGTCCAAGCATGAAAAAATAGTCCACAGTGAAGGAGTTGAGAGATCATTATAAACTGGATTGACTCTTGCAGTGGTATTTATCTTCTAACACATAATTTTATATTAAAATGAGGACACTTTTTGCCATATTCCAAACCATGAATGACAAGAAGCTTTGGTCAATAATGAACAAGGGAATTTGTGTTGACTGATATCACTCTAGATGAGAATGGAAAAGATGACAAAGAAACATATTTTTAACAGTTCATTGAACTATGACATAGAAAACATAACACAAATAGTAGAAACAAGTCAACACTGAACAATTTTATCAGGAATAGCAAACAACAGAACAAGAGAACTGGACTATCATGTGGCAGCATCACAAAATTGCACTAAATATCAACAAAAAATGTAAATGTCACACTTGTGGTATGTTCTTTGTAGGGGGTTGAGAGACATGGTAAAATTCCACACATTTTAAAATCCAGGAATATAACAGTAGGAGACAAATGAGGAGATAAGAATGTAGAGGAGCCAGAAACTAACAAGCACTAGAGAAGATGGCAGCTTAAACTTCATTGGGCCTCCAAGCTCTCCTCCAACAGAACGATGGCGACGCAAGAAGATGATTATGATAGTAAGAACTGCCATGACACAGAATACAGTGACAGACATTGCTAGCTCTCCAGGTGGTACCTCAAACTTTTTACCATCGATAGCATGATAGACTGCTGCTATTGTCCATGCAATACCAATACCCAGAAACACATTGACTGCATTGCTCCCAGTTACATTTCCAATTGAGGAATCAGCGTATCGGTCATTGATTGCAGCAACCTTACTGGCAAATGTATCTGTGGAAAGTCAATGACAGAAGTCTTTGTTTTATCAGGAATTTTAATTTCAGTACATTTTTCTTAAATCTATATAATAGCTCTGCTCAAATGTGATAATTATCCAAGTTTAGATCATATAAATCTCAATTTTTTTCATGGTGAACGGCAATAAAAATTCACCATGTCATGCATTGTAACAATTTGCTTTTTGGCAGGTAATGGCTACCTTCAGAAAAAAAATATTAAAAAAGTTACACATGCAGTTTTGTCTAAGTGATTCTCCACAGCAAACTTTATGATTTATCAGATGTAACCCACTCCTGTCAGAAACACTTACCAAGAAAAGACCCTCAATAAAGTACTGAACAGGGTGTACATCCTCAACTTCATTTGATTTTCCCATGCTCTGATATATAATTACATTATATTTTAATTGCTTGTATGGTGATTTACAATTTTGTATTCAAATTTATCAAAAATACAAACCCTCAGAAGTATTTAAATATTTACATATACCAAGCTAGACATGATTTACTTAATTTCCACCCACCAGGAACACTAGTTCCCAAAGCCACAAATGAAATGGCAGTGACCGAATCCTTCAGACCTACAGTACAACCAAAGCTGGATGCCAGGTCTCCAATTACAGCTGTCAAAAAACCGATCAGTAAAATAGACACAGTGAAACAGGCCCAGCCGCCAAAGTAATCTGTAAATAGATAATTGTGAAAGCCAATGCATGAGAAAAATGCCACAATTAATCAAAACCAGTTTTTTCCCCCGTTTTGTCTTGTGGCACCATTTACTTATGAGTAAAGATTAACACTTCTAGTTAGTGTGAGTAGGGGGAGGGGGAAGGGGGAGGGAGGGGGGAA
>JBCEWB010000014.1:1836068-1853164 GCA_039654565.1 Peronia peronii | reverse complement strand
TGGTTTTCTGTGCTCTACATGAATACATTCTCAAAACAAGTATTACAGACTATACAAAAATCAGTTTGGAATACCTAATGTTACCAGACAGAAATATACTTCCTGTGTGTGATATTGAATAAATTTCACTTCTTTAGGTGATTTGAGTTATCTATGTTTCTAGCAATCTCTAGTCTGAAAAAAGACATTTGAGGTGCGACACGAAGAAATCAGGCACTCATCAAATTTTGAGCATATGGAGTTATTGGTATTACTGTGAAGATTTTTCTTTCTGTGTGTGAAAAAAATTTTGTTCTGCCTAAGTAGAAGTTGAGATATTGGCAAGTAAAGACGATGGGGGAGGCCTGTTGCAGCAGCTGAATTTAGTAAGAAAATGGTGGATCATTTTTGTAAATCCTTATTAATCCTTATTAGGCCTTAGCACAAAATTACAATTTTTTGGCTTTTACTCAATGTATTTCAGCAAATTTGACTCTGAAATGTATTCTTAGATTGATATAGAAGGGCTCTGTGAAGAAAAAAAAAATGCGTGAAAAAATTCATTCACTGTTGAAAAATGGGTGATTTCTCCGGTCACCTCAGTCTGACGGGCACCTGATTTCATCATGTCACGTCTCATTTTTTCTCTCTCTCCATTTTCTTTCTTCTATAAAAATCATGCCAACTCCCTATAATTCACATGATAATTTTTTGTTGTTGTTTTTAAATAATTATATGAAAATGGTTTAACAGACAGTTGGAGTTTTTTTTTTTTATAACAACATGTAATTGCTCTATAATAGAAGTTTTCTGCTCACCATCCGAGTAATTATGTGACCAATACCAAACAGGGATGACAAGCTGTTTTCACAAAAAAAAAAAGTTGGAAAATTTTGCCCACCCCCCATTTTATCTGGCCCTGTCCAGTTACGTAAGACTAAGAGTAAGACACTTTTAAAAAATCTAGGGTTTTTATGCTCGACGTTTTCATTGCTTTGAGAGAAGTTTGCAAGTTTTCACAAGATCCTGGGCTAGCACTATAAAATTATACTGAACTAGTGGAAATTCCAAGAACTAAAAAGATCCTACAGGCAGTGCCATCATCAGAATCATCAAGTGTAACTAGATCACATCTATTTTCTAGATCTTGATTGCAGACAGCTGCCCTCTTGCACTGGTCTTTCTAAGATCAGGGGCACATCATTTGCTGTTGTCAGTATTTTGATGTGCTGATTTTCCATCAAACAGCTCTCAAATGACCACTCGACTGCATGTTGTCGGTGTAAGGAATTAAAGTACTACGAACTTCGATCTCGATCCTCAAAACAGAAGCCAAAGAACAGTCAAACTATCGTTCAAGGTATGGAGGTAATTCTTTCGTACTTCCTGTTTCACTGTCATTGTGTGGAATTTGTATCGCAAATTATTATAAAACTGCGATTGCTTTGTAGATTCAGTAGAAGTCGGCAGTTGATTGGCTAAAAATAGGAAAGGCAACGACAACCAAGAAAGCCAGAATTCCAACTAAATTCCAAATATTGACATCCCAAACCAAAGGTAAACTAAATTTCTAAACTTACAATAAGGATGGCCACAAAGCAAGCCAAAGTGGTATTCCAATCACCATTGGATGACGCTTTGCCAACGAGGACACCATAGAAAATAAAATCTCCAAGACCAAGCTTTACACCTCCTGCAAATGTAAAATAGAGAAAACTCCCATAAGTTATGATATTTCTTAACAATGATATACAGGGTGGCGAAAAAAGAGGGACAAAAATAAACGCAAGTTTTCATAAGAAATTGTTGTTTTTCTTTTTCAGGTGAGCTGCAGAGCAGACCTGTTACTTTTATCTAATATTGAGATGGACTACTGTGAGCATTTACAGGTGAAACACAGGACTGTAGAATTGCATTTTGCAACAAAAAATTCCTGAGCCGCATACCATCAAGTTTGGTAGAAAAGTTCAGAAACACTAGAAGTGTGGTTAACAATAACAAAATCCATCGTGGTCCAAAGTTTACAATGAGGATGCCAGCTTGTGTTTAAGATGTCAAGAATCAGTTGGAACAGTCACCCCGCAAGTGCTGGGGAATTTTCTTCCCTGGGTATTTGCATCAAATCTGCCTCTGAACAAGGGTCAGTGACTTTGTTGCAAAATTCAGTTCCGCAGTCTTTGTCCTCTTTTCCACCTAAAAATGCTCGCACGAGTCTATCTTGGTATCAAATAAAAGTTACAGGCCTGCTTTGCAACTCACCTGAAAAAGAAAAAGAAATGACATTTTCTCTCGAAAATATGAGTCTTTATTTTTGTCCCTCTTTTTGTGCGCCACCCTATATATGACAATTCTTTTCTGAGGGGGAAATAACAAAAACTGTAACAAGTTTTGGGCAAACAAAAAAATATAATAATTCTGAGGCAAAACAAATGTTAAACAATGCTGAGGCAAAACAAACACACAACAGTTCTGAAGGCAAAATAAAGGCATTCACTCTTCTTGGTAACCTAATATCAATAAAGGAAAGAAATGTGTACCATGTAGCTGTCAACATTAAGAGTTAAAAAAGAGTTTGCATGGATGACAAGGAAAATCAGCGCAACTGTGAATATGCAATTCAAATACATCGTGCCTAAGCAATATGGAGCTAAACTGAAACAACGTAAATGTACTATCGACCTTTAAATAGGTACTAGCAGCTGCATGATAAATGGCTTACGCGTGAGCGAAAATTTTGGGAAACTGCCAATATCGACCATTTTCACAGTTGCATTACTCATGCTGTGTTGATATCTGAATAAAAAAATGTATATCAATGAAAAGCTTGTTTCTTTGTCTTTTGAATCATTTAACTTATGCAGATGTTTAATCTGTGGGAAAACTTAAGCTTGTGATATACTATGACTAGTCTTTCAGTGAGAGCGCTCTGTACGCGATCGTTCGCAGCCAACCCAAAACATCCCTATTGTCGTATTTTGACCATTGCTACGTCACCAAAAGTAGTGTTGATGTCATGTTAACCTCATTTTGAAGGGCAGAGCTAGCTTCTGGTATAATTTTCAGTTTCGCATTCATACAACTTCGATTTATTTCATTCGCTTGAAAATTTGGAATTTTTCAATCGAGTTTCCTGCAATTATGGCATGAAATCAATTGGCAAAATCCATACCACTAAAAAGTTTGTTCATCTCCCTTGAAAATGATACTAAATACGTAAACAAACACAGCTTTGCTACATAGCGAGACCACTAAGAAAAAGGGACCCAAAATACAAGTTTCGCACGAGTCGGTGTCCAGCCACGCTTGTGTCCGGTCAGCGTACGACATCTGCACAATGTTCGACAACAATTCTTGGCTTGATAAATCCGCAAGAGAACGGATGGTAATAAGACAGCACATACGTATAGATACAAACAAACTTTCAAAGGTGTATTTTTACAGTTTTGTGTCACAATTGTAGTTGAGAAATGCTGATTTTAATCATGAATTGTGTCTTCTATCGTAACAAGTTCTAGTCCCATAGATGGTGACTTCATAGCACACGTGTCTGTGCGATCTAATTTTATATTCGCCATTTCCTCAATCAGAAATTCCATTCTAGATAATTTCAACCATTTGTGAATCGATTCAGTGTTATTTCATGTGTTTCTTCAGTATCGATTTATTTAAATTGCGCTTTATAAGGGAGAAGCATTGTGTACATTTTGAACCATAACTAGACTCTTTATTTACTTTGTTAAAAAGATTTTAAATTTAAATCAGTTGATGTTATATCAAAAGAGAGATTTTCTTTTTAACTTTTAACATTTTCATTTGTTCTAAATTGAGTTGTGCTATAGAATTTATAGATCTTTATTATATGTATGCTTTATATTTTATATAGAAGTTATTAATTTATGCCGTATAAACAAAAAAGTGTCTAGACAGTGCTACAATTCACCAGCGTTGACTATTAAGCCTAATTATGTAGATATCTAGTTAGTTTTGGGGGCAGTTATTAGCAAGATGCACATTTCTCTTCTTTCCAGTTCAAGGTGGCCCTATGCACAAACATTTTCTCTTTCTTTATTTCTTCAGCTAAATATTACATCATGGCAAATGACCACAGTGAGATATTTGGCATCATTGGTCGCTATCTTTCTGCTTCTGAGAAAGGGCGCCAGCTTACTCTGCCAATAGTAACAGAAGTGACTAATGGGATACTCCATGAATTTTGTGATCTACAAAGAGTTACACATGGGCCAAATTATACAGTGTAGTCTCTCAACTTGAGTGCTTTCAAACTGCTGATGTGACAGTCTCAGTTCAAGTCTATGTGTGAAGCCGTGAAGCGAGAAGCCTCCAAACGGTCATCAACTGATTTAGACCATTACCTTAGGCAGAGGGTGGATCTACAGTTTGTTGGTTCAGCTCTTGATAACTTGCAAATTAATAAATGTGACGTGATAGGCCTCAAATTTTTTAATCATCTAGGATGCGGTACACCTTGGCTGAAGATGCAGCATGTGATAGAGGTGGATGCATTTGGAATTAGGAATTCCTTTGCCAGTGATTTCCTTCTGAAGTGGGTACAAGCTGTCAGTCCCAGTGCCATCACAGATACTAAGATAATAAAAGCTAAACTCAAAAAGGCAGTTGAGCAACACAAGCAGTGTCTGCACCTAAAGTTTCTTCTGCCAGCACAATAGTTATTGAAGATCCCACTGGTGGTGTAGAAAATGGACATTCACGAGCTGAAAATTTTGGAGAACCAAAATATTCCTCTACTCCAGATCTTAAAGCAGTGTCTGCAACTGAAGTTTCTTCTGCCAGCGCAACAGCCACTGAAGATCCCACGAGTGTTGAAGAAAATGGACATACACCAACTGAAAATTTTGGAGAACCAAAGTATGCCTCTACTCCAAATCTGGAAATGTCAGCTGTAAGGCCTGCTGTACAGCTTACAAGAAAAGAAAGAGCAGTGTGCATCACTTACGAACAAACTGACAGACATTCAGAAGGAAAAGCGAGAACTCCAGACCCAGCTAGAACATCTGAAGCATGTCGAGAGTGCTCTGAATGAAGTCTCCAATCAGCTTGTTGTTTCAAGGGCAGAGACAAAATCTTTAGAGCTTCAGATGAAAGGTTTGAAGAGAAGTCCTTTGTACATCAAGGCAATAACTGAACTAAACAGTTTACAGAAAGAAAATGGCAGAGTGAAATTAAAATGTGAAGACAAGAGCCAGAAGCTCATAGCAGTCAAGAAGAGGGCCTCAAAAATAAAAATTGGGAAATCTGTGGATGAGAACATGCTCCTTCAGAGACAAGTGCTGGATTTGAAAGAAACCAAATTAGTTTAATGGAAGAGTGCAAAAATTTTGAGGAGAAATTACATGCTGCTGAGAGAAACAAGAGCTGCATAAGACTCAAAGATGACACTGGCAAATATTCTGTGGAAACTGTGCGCTGGGTCATAGATCTCATAGGAGAATGTGAGGTATCTACAATGAAGTGTGGCAAGATAATGGAATGTGTATTAAGAAATATTGCTGGACTCACAGTAGCTGACAATATTCCCTCAGAGAGGAGTGCTCTTCGCTTTGCTGACCAGGGACATTTCCTTGCCAAGTATCAGGCAGCAGAAAAAAATGAGCACAGAGAGGTGGGACTTGCATACTGACGGCACTACGAGAGACCACCGCAAATGTAGGGTAGCAAATAATGACACCATCCGGCTTATTATCTTTAGGCTTCAATCCTGTGGCAACAGAAGATACACCTACTCTCATGGACATTACTTATGGCCTACTGAGAGAACTGACTGAAGGTTATGGTAATGGCAGTGAAGCTGATGACACTTTCAAGACAATGCTCAGAGAAATGAATGGCCTAATGAGTGATAAGGCAGCAGTGATGGAGTCATTCCATTCATCCTTTAATAAAGCAAGGAAGAAGCTGCTAAGCACAGATGAGTCGCTGCAGATGCTGCATTGTAATGCCCATTTTATTCTTGGCCTGAGCTCAGCAGTGGAAACAGTCATCAAGCAATGCACTGCGGAGTATGACAGACCAGCAAAGTTTTCTGTTGGTGAAGATGTAGCCAGCAGATATATAAGGACTGCCTGTGATGTACTGGGGCCTAGAGGAGACGACAAGAACGGATGCCAGGATCAGTGGCGAGCACACTGTGAAATGACAAGTAAACCGTCATTCATAGGCAGCTTTCGAAGCAATCGTTTCAATAACCTCTTCCAGTCAGCTGCTGCTTTAAGCTACCATCAAAACGACATTCAAGATTTCCTGAGCAGTTATATTAACTCTCCAAACCTTGAACTCAAAAGTGTTCTCCAAGACTGTGAGGATTCAATCATCAATGCCTTTCTGAAGGCAACTGAGACAATGTTTGACAAATTAACTGGTCCTTTCTGGAACTTGGTTCTAAGTATATGTCACTACTTAGATGTCTACAAATATGTCACAGATATGCACAACGTCCTTAAAACATGGTCAGATGACCCTAGTCCTGCTCTTCTAAAAGACACTTCAATATTTTCTGCAGACCTTCTCCTTCCAAAAAGGTCATACTTGTGCGCACTCTATACAGATCTGCCAGAAGAGACTAAGAGTGTTTTTCAACAGCTGTCCTCATCCTTTGCTACTGTCACTGAAAAACAGCTATGTGACTTTCTTCCTGGTGGCATCTACTACAGCAATCAGGATCCTGTCTTGAGAGAAAAAATGGCACACTCTAATCTGACTAATCTGCTCGGCGAAGCCTGTCTAGGTGATCTGGATTATAGCATTTTTAAGAGGCAACACACAACTGTCTATCATCACAGCACTATCAACATGCTGAAGAGAAATGCTATGATGTCAGTGTGGTTCGCTGGAAAATCTGCAGGAGATCAGAGAGATGTTCTATCAAAGGCAGCAAAGGCAGGTCAATCGATGTGGAAGAAAGACCAAGAGAAAGAACAGTTAGTTCTGGTAGCAAATCAGGAGCGGCTCCAAAAAAGGAAGAATCAGAGACAGGAGAAACTTGAAGCTGCCATTCAGAGAAAGCGCCATCTCTCATCGAAGGTAGCAGAACATGGTGGGCCGTGCACATCCCTCCATGCTACAGACACTCTTCTGACCACTTGCACATCCAAGACAGCCCAGAAAGCAGCCATTATGGTGGAACTCCAGTACCTTAAGTACGTCATTGGCATAAGATCAGTGGGAGTAACTGGAATGCTTGAGGAATGTGTTGCTTTTCTTCGGGAACATATCTCTGGTTCAAATGATTCAGCTCCTTTGCCATCTCCAAAACGAATCAAACATCAAATATGTGACAGCAGAACACCTTCTAGTGTGACAGATACCAGCACTGATGATGATCACTCTGAGCCCAGTGAAATCGATGAGAACTTTACTTTTAAAAGTCAGGGTGACAAAAATGCTGTCTTTTATGACCAACAATTTTACATTGGTCAAGTCCTGAATATCAAAAGTCACTTGCCACTATTGGCTTCTTGGAACATTGTGGTGTCAAAGAGAATTCATTTAGATGGCCACGGAGAGAGGACCAAGAAGATGAGGCTCACTTCGTATTTTATGAAGGATTTTCCCTGACAACTATGAATGGACGTCTCTGGTCCATGCCACAAGCGGAGTATAAGAAACTCCCATCTCTCTATGAGAAATATAAACTGCAGTTTTGACAAGGTAATAATACATATATATTTTGTATTAATCTTAGTTTTCTTTGCTGTTTAGAAAAAACTAAATATCTGGCAGAATTTTTGTTTACATAATATGTCATTCCCCTCCCCTCTCAACTTTCCTCTTACTTTTGTTTCTAGTTTCCCAATGATAATTTAAAGCTCGGTTTTAAGGCAAAATTAAGATTCTGCTAAAAAAGACCTTTCATTTGATATATAGGTTCATATACCTGTCTGCAAAAATTACAGAGCTACACTCATTTATGTGCACTGGCTACGTGTTATGCTCTGGTTTCAGCGTGCAAAATAGCACGAACGCGCCACTTTGGGACTTGATATCTCAGACACTTTTGTGTTTTGAAGGCTAAAAAATATTGAGCCTATTCTCTACCTTGCTTACTTTTAGTCATGAAAAAATGTACCTCATTCAGTAATAGGATATGACATGGTGAACCTGTGAATTTGATAATTTTGCTGGAAATGTGTATTTTTTGCAGCACACTCCACCATTTTCTGAAGCTAATAACATGAGAATCTGTACTTTAGCATGTTCTTTTTCTTGTTCTTTCTAATTCATATATACATGACTATACACTGCAGAAGTATTATGCCTATTTCAGTATTGAATGTGAAGTTATGACACTGTGAAAATGCCACATTGTGCAATATTGTGTAATGTGTAACATAAGACCAACCTTAAAACATAAATATCTCAGTAACCATTTGAGCTATTGCTTTAAAATTTCACCCCGATCTTTATAATACCACATCCTATGTATTGCCATACTTAAATTTAATATATATGAATTTTAAAAATTTTGCTGCTGATACCTACTTTAAATAAAATATGAGTCTGCCAATAGTCAACTTGCACCCGCATTTCAGAAACGCGACGTGTGTAGAGTTACTTACTTTCCTCATCACTTTCTGCAGTTGAAGACTCTTGCACGTTTTGCTGTCCCTGCTGTTGTGAACCACCTCTAGCTTCTTGATTTCTTGAAGACCTGGTACTGTTCACAACAACATTGGCTTCATTATCTGTTCTTGTGTTAGAGTCCTGCTGCCTTGCAGTACCCCGATTGCTAGCTCGAGGGCTGTCTGCTGTTTTTAAAAAAAAAGAGGAACAAAAAAGGGATATGGAAATGGAAAAGTTCTGAGAAAGGAGTAGGTGACGAATTCTAATCCATTCTTAGACAACTGACTTGTCGTTGTGGTCACTTTTCAAAAATGGGGTATAAATTCAGTTTTTTCTCTCTCTTTTTTTTTCTTTTTTGTTTGTTTTTGTTTTTTGACCAGCGCCCAAGAATTGTCTGAAATTTATGAAAATTATATCCACAATTTTAAGCTGGACCTAGTTGTACTATGCATCCTTATAGCTCTGGTATCAAATCTTGTGCATTATGTGACTGCCTTAAATAATGTCAGATCAGGTTGGCTTTTCTAATTCTTGGTAAAATAACCATTGATGAGCTCAATCAAATCAAAGTCATTTCACCAAAACCACCCTTTCAAAACCATCAACTAAAAAGAAACTATGCTGCAAGATAATCAAACAAGCGGAACTAAGGACTTCAATACCAAATAAAATCTCAGCCAATTATTTTTTTCAGAGATGGATTTACTGAGGAGCTAAATTTCAAATAATACAAAAGGTTATGGCAAATACAACGTGGGCCAACTATAGGCTGACATTTTGTAGATAGGCACTTAATATGTTTTAACACATCTTATTACAATTAAAATTCTTAGTTACAATCAAATTAAAAAAGTTTAACCTCGTAAATGTTGAAAATAGTTTTAGATTGGTTTACTAGAATGGCTTGGCTATAATTTTGATCTAAAGCATGACACAAATTCTTAAACAACTGCTAGCCTATTTATGGCCTATCCTTTAAAAAACAACTGTTTACCATTTGAAAAACAATTGGTGTCGTTCAACTTTCTTATGCCCAATGACCTTAGATATCTATGATCTTAAACCTGAAACAATAACATCATAGCAACTGCAGCCTACTATCAGGGATGTCAAACTGTTTTCACAAAAGAAGTCTGAAAATTTTGCTCCTCTCCCCACATTTTATCACGGCGGTCTGGCACTGCCTGGTTACGTAAGACTAAGACACTTTCTAAAAATCTATGGTTTTCATGCATGAAGTTTTCTTTATTTTAAGAGAAGTTTGCAAGTTTTCACATGACCCTGGGATGGGACTACAAATTATGCTAGTGGAAATTCCAAGAACTAAAAAGATCCCACAGGCAGTGCCATCATAATCATCAAACGTAACTAGACCAGTCTAGATTCTAGATCTAGATCGCGAACAGCTGCCCTCTTACACTAGTCTTTCTAAGATCATGGGCACCTTATGTGTTGTTATCAGTATTCTGATGTGCTGATTTTCTATCAATAACTCTCAAGCGACCACTCGATTGCATGTTGTCGGGTGTGAAGAATTAAACGCTACAAACTTCGATTGTGATCTTCAAACAGCCGCCGAACAACAATCTGACTATCTCTGAGATACGAGGATAACTCTTTTGTACTTCCAGTTTCACCGTCATCGTGCGGTATTTGTATCGCAAATTACATGAATTATAAAGCCCCGACTGCCTTGTGGATTCAATAAAAGTCAGCAGTTGATCGGCCAAAAGTAGGAAAGTCGGCAACGACCAAAAAGTCAGAATTCCAACTGAAGTCGGAAGTTTGACATCCCTGCTTCTATATACACAGTACCAATGGAGGCTGAGAACAGAATAATAATTCTGCTTTTTAACCATGCCTGGGGAAAAGTTACTGCATAAATACTTGTACATTTCAATGTCTCGGATTAATTTATACCTTGAACCATATCTCCAAAAGCTTGAACAGCATTACGGGCATTACGTGAATCTACACTGGTAGACAATTCGTGCTGCCTACTCATGCCATTGGCAAGATGTTCTTTGAAGCCACCATCATCTTCCTCATCGTCTGCATTTTCTAAAGGAGTCTGTGGTGTTGATGTAGCACCTGAAATAATTCAAAAAGGCATATATGTCTTTGATACATTTTAAACTCACAAATCCACAATGTCAAATCACCAAAATTTTATATCTGAGAATGTGGGATCAAACATCTTTTTTCCATGGTAAATACATGAAACTTACACATGAAATTCAGTTCCCATATTCATACTTGTGACAAATGCTGTTTTACTAAACTAATTCTCATTTATGCCAGCTACCAGTAACTCACCTGAAAGTGATTAGAGAACATTCATTTCAGAATTTAAAAACTAGCTATACTACAAGCTAGATATCTCCTCATGCAGTAAATTGTTGTGCATTGCCAAGAGACATGGGTATACTTGTTTATTAAGCATAATATAACTCAAGTCACAGAAATGTAGGGCCAGATTTGAATCATTCAGAAACTTAAATGAATAATTTGAAAATATCTCAGGGCAAAAATCTTACACTATATCACAGTAAGAAAAACGAAAAAACAAGGACAGCAAAGATGCAAGTTAAGCACTGAAAGACTGCTTGGCCAATACAATGACACAATACCTGTGTAATGATTTTTTTTTTTTTTAAACATCAACACTAAAACACAGACACAGCATAACTCTATGCTCCTCCTTTCAGAATTCACAGATTTGTTGCACATGAGAATTCACAGATCTCAAAAGAAAACAATTCTTACAGACCTGGCTACCCTCACAACAGCGGAGTAGGGATATCTGACTCAAAAAGGTGGGAAAATCAGAAGGAGGGAAATTTACCGACCTATAGTTCCTACCTAGAATTACTATGTATTACATAACAAACCAATAGAACATCTGCATGTGAATTTAAGGTTCATTCCATATAAAAATTACACAATAAATTAGATCTGCATTTCTTACATTCATTGCAGATTCATAACATAGTGAACAGTTTTACTTTAATCCGAGTATAAATCGAGTGCATTTTGTACTATTCACATAAGTTTAGAAAATTCATTGCACAAATTTCTATTCTTTTGTGCCATCCTCTTACATCTCTGAAAGAGAAGACCCCCTACCACTTCACTATGGGGTGGGAAGGGGAGTACGTGGTAGGTCCACAGTCAGCCCACCACCCAACATTCCCCGCTTTCCCTTTGATCCAATGCTCCGACCACTGACCGGCGTTTCACATCTCTCTGCTTCTGCATGTAACAATTAGTAATATTGAACAAAGGATTCTTGATATGTTCTGATTGTCCGTGAGAAAGTAAAGGATATAGGTGGGCTCACACAGTTGGCGGGACTGAGTGCGGGTGGGGGATACAAGTGGAAGGAGAGAGGAAAATTGACTGGACTACAAATGATGCACATGGCAGTGAACCAGTTAAATTCTGGCAGTGATAGTGATAGCTGATAGCTATCACAAAAAGATGTAGGCGTAATAGCCATTTCAAAGACAGAAAATAGCCCGTGAGTGAGACAACCTCCGTCACGAGTGCTGGCAAGGACATTCGAATAGAATGACAGGCCGGTCAAATTTCACAACAAAATTATGTCAGAATCGCCAAGACTCGACCTTTTTTTTTTTCTTCCCACTTATATAAAGTCAGCAGACAAGACCAGTAGGCTTACATGATGATGCAGGTTATGGGCAGCCATCGTCTTCTGTCCAATGGCGTATGCGCAAAGACATAATTATATTCTAAGCTAAACAGGTCGTCGGCATCCGACCAGACTTTTGAGTGAAAGATCCCAGGATGAATCTACATTGTTGACATCGTGGTTGGCAACAGGTGGACTGAAAGTGAAAACATAAAACGAGGGGTGGGATGGGACACCAAGGTTAATTAAAGATTTAGGTTCAAAAGGGAACTACACGAGTGATCGTGGGCCAAGCGATGATCAGATCATGAATGACAGGCGCACGTGAACGACCACTTAGCATGAGGACGGGACGGACGGGGTGTAACTACATAACACTACATATCCGGACTGGGCTACATCATGTACTGTTGGCCTCCTGTCAGACACAGGCCTTGGCAACAGCGGCAGGCAGGACCACTGCCCATAGCAACAAATGGGAGTTCGTGATTTTCTTGCTGCACTGCGAGTGAAAACTATACTCAGGCCGCATTCAGAATGATGCCAAAGCATGAAATGCGGAAAAAACTAGTATAAACTATCCGAATTCGTCCGAATGTGAGATTTTTTATTCCCGGCGTGGGATGGCGGGATACTGTGTCGAAATGCGGGATGATCCCGTGTAAGGCGGGAAGGCAGGCAGGTCTGTTCTTAGTGAAGGTGACATTTGGGTTATTTGAAGATAAAGCACTATGAGGAGATTTTATATCTAGATCTTCATGAGACATGCTCTAGTAGAATTGAGCTGGTCTGGAATAAAATTACAAAGTACAAACAATCTAATGACACTATTTTATTTTCTAGCATAATTTAAGACTTGCATTCGCCTCAAGATGATTTCCTGATCACAAAAAAAATCTTGTATAACATCTTCAAATTCGAGGACATCGCCAAAAAAAAAAAAAAAAAAGGAATCATGTCAGTCAAGCCACATATATTGCTTCATCTCGAATGTAATAATAGTTCACTCACCAAAAAGCTCAACAACACACATGTTGAAAAGCATCACTATTAGTATCACGCTTACCAGGTGAAAGTTTTTCAATTCAATATAATTAAAGCACATGGAACAAGAACAATGAAATGAAACCTTCCAGTAGTTGAAAACTTGTATTTTGTTCATCAGTTGCTACTAATGTTACACAACCTACCTTGTCAACTTGGATGGCCAATTCTTTGATGATGTTATTAAGGAAAATGAACATTGTTCTTAATATAGAATGCTTCCTGGCTGGTTTGTTTTAAAAAAAAAAATTGCTGCAAAAGATCTTTGATAATGTGGGGAAGTAAAAAAGCTTGCCACTGACACTGCACTGACACTTGATGTATCCAACTAACACGAAGCAAAAATTGTTCTTTTCATCAATTTCTATTTTGTCCTGTCAATTGTGACTTATAAAAATCATTTAAAAACCTACCTCCGAGGTAATTTTAACTAAATAAAAAGCTTAGGAGGAACAAAGGTAAGGGGTTTACTGATAATTTGATACAAAAGTCCAGTAACTGATAAAAATAGACCTGACCCTCATTTTTTTTTTTTTTAAAAAAAAATCTTGAAAAGGGTCCAGCAGTGACTTTTGGATACACTCGAGCAGTGACAGTTCCCTGTATGAAATATCTGCTGCATTTTGACTTGGATAACAAAGATGGGAAAACGTTTCACACCTGAACCATCAGGAGTCTTAGACTTCTTTTTCTTCTTTTTCTTGGGTTGATCTTCATCAGCCATCGTCACCTGCCATACCATAGTGGCTATAAAAAAAAAAGTTTATAAAAAACAAATGAAGTCTTTTCAAACATTAGTTGAAATTTTAATTCAATATTTTTGTGGATTTTAAAGAAAATCTACATAACCATAAAATATGTGTTTTCCTACTTTAGGTTTACCTCTCATTCCAAAGAACTTTTATTACTTTGTCGGATTTGGCTGAAAAAGTAGCCAATACGTTCTAAGTCATGTATGTAGCAATACCTATATATGTAACGTCCTTCCAGGACTTCACAGTTCATGATATATTATTCATCTTTACTTAGAATTCACCTGTTGTGTGTTCTAATCTATCATCTTTGCAAAAGTGAGGCTTTCACTAACTTTATGAGAATCTGAAGTGACATCAAAAATTTGAATGTCTGCCATTACCCTATTTGATGTGGGGTAAAAAAAATAAACAGTGAGCAACATTTTATTATTTATTGCTCAATTTATTATTATCAACCAGACTCAGTATCTACATAGAAGATAAAATAATTCTGCATTTAGAGAACTATGAGTAAAGTGCTAAACCTACTGAACCTCATATACAATAAAATCTAGTTGAAAGGAGAAAGGCAGGACTGACAAACAATTACCAACATAGAATTTCAGATAAAAATGAATGTGGATTTTTGTTACACAATACACATACCCCCTTTTCAAAATCAAAAGATGCCATGTTAAGCAAGCAAGTAGAATAATTCAGTAATCACTATATCATTGAAAGTTCAATTATTTTCCATAATTTAGAGATCATTACTATTTACCTAGAATTATAGATTACTATTCTATTCCATAAATATTACCAAAACTATTAATTATCACTCACAGGAGTAGATCAGAGCTGGAAAAATTGGTTCATTTCTTGTCTGGGCTGTCTCAACCAGCATTCGTAATGGACCTTTTGGGCACAGAACTGCTATCAAATCTGCCAGAATCCAAAATGAGGTTTTATTAAGTGGTATCACATGACTATCTAACAATAACTTTTTAACTTCTTATGAATCTCTCTGTTCTTTTGTCTTGATATTCAAATTTGTTATGCACAATAAAAATGCAATTTTTATATGATACTATTTTGACAGTTCACAAGGCCCCATTAAGGTCAATCATTCCATCCGACATCCACAATAATAGTCGAGTTCACAAGTCCACTTGATTGATTCCAGTGAACTTGTTCTTCACCACAGTGAAATAATTCCATAACTGTTCAGCTTAAACCAGCTTCTTGCTTACGGAACAAACAGTAAATCATGACATTATTTCTAAGAAACAACATATGAATAGACTGGACATTACGGAATGACTCATATGCATAATAATCTTATCAAGTGCTGACATAGATAGTTTTAACTCATTCCCTGCGAACCCTTTTCCACATTCTGACAGAACTCCAAAAACTGCCCAGAAGAAAAATTATGGTGAGGATAGAAAGTGAGGGCTATAGTCCACAGACTAGTGCAAACCATAAAGTATTATACATCAATGGAAAGGAAATTGAACATACAATGTGAACAAGTGTACATGATTTGTCGGCAAGTCATTGTTATTTAAAAAAAAACAAGGTTGAAAGTGTGATACACAAAAATAGGAAGAAAAATTCATTACATAACTTTTCTAACTCACCCTCAGCTGAGTGCAGAGTATGAAAGCTAGCTACTTCACAGACATCTTTATATAAAGTTAATTTAATTAGAAATAAGCACACAAAATTTCACATTGATAGCTCCAACCCATTTTTTTTTACAATTTTTTTAGAGCAATACCCAACACAACCATAATCCAGGAAATCTTGAAAAAAAAAAAAAGAAATGTTTCTCCCTCCCATTCACTTGATGGAGCTAAGCCTGGGTTCTAGGTCTAGAGCTTGAAGTGGAAGTTCGAGCAGAGCTGCAGCTAACTTTATTTCTATCTATAATTCCAGTTGAAGTGCCTGGTTGATTTATGTCAACTGACTCACCATCACTGTCACTAGTTCTAGATCTACCCTGCTCACTCCTCTAATCCCACTCATATGCATAATACGCCTCTTGAAACTCATTATTGATCCTCTCATGTTCATCAAAATCTTCTATCTTCTAGAGAAATCCATGAATCTAGTGTTTGAAATGTAATTTCTGCAGGAAATCATGCTAGGCGCATGATCAGATTTACATTTTGAAGCCATGGCAACGCTCGAATCACAACCGACACACGATCAAACTTTGTATTTGCCTCCTGTGATGCTTTGTAGGCATCTAAATATAGAAACTTCCATCAAATTCCTCTTCTGACCTGGAAACAAACTTATTTTATGCTGCTGGATATGTTGGATTGGAATTGTTTGTGGTTTTATTAGTGTAGTGCTGTCGACCGCAGTGTATGACCGATCGCCATAGTGTGGAAGATTATCAGCTGCACAGTGCGGCCGACCATAGGGAATGAGTTAAACAATGACAAAATGAGAAATCATTTCATATTGAAAACAAAAATGAAGCTCGGACGAATCAAGTCTGGAAGTAAGAAAATAAGAATGCGAAAAACATCAACCTGAAACGACAGATCTCCAAGAGAGGATAATATGTACTGTAGAAAATTACAAAAGAAATGAATATACTGAACAATCCTTACCCCAGACCACCATCACACCAAGAACTGCCCAGGTGGTCCAATCTGGCAAGTACTTGATAAACATCAAAGCAACAAGAGCACTGACCATTATGAGATAAGCTTGCTGAAGTAATAATGGGCCTTTCCAGTGTATACAGAAGAGGCCACCTACACCAAAGTTCCACATAATAATTGCTGCTGTGATGTAATCCATTGGCGCATTATAGGCACGAAGGATCTGTCTGTAAAGTAAACAAATTAAATATATGTTTGAAAGGTAAGTGTAACCATCACCTTCAGTAATTACTGAATAAAACTTCAGAAGTGATATCAATATCTAGGATGCAGAGCTTATGAAAAAGGTCATGTCATAGCACAATTGTCAGGTACAGCACAATCTCTTAAAAAGTACGTTTGTGGGGGGGGGGGGGGGGGGGGGGGGGGGGGGGGGGGGGGGGGGGGGGGGGGGGGGGGGGGGGGGGGGGG
>JBCEWB010000014.1:1803912-1835968 GCA_039654565.1 Peronia peronii | reverse complement strand
CCCCCCCCCCCCCCCCCCCCCCCCCCCCCCCCCCCCCCCCCCTCCCCCCCCCCCCCCCCCCCCCCCCCCTCCCCACCAAGAAAAAAAGCAACACAATAAAAGAAAGAGAGAGAAAGACTGCTGATGGCAAAAGACAGTGATTAAGGATTAAAGACAAATATTAAACACTAAGAAAGGTGGGGTGCTCATCAAACACAGGCAAAGGTAAAAAATGTCCTCAGTGAGTAATAATGAAAGAATGGGATAGGGAGGTCCAGCAAAAAGGCGGGTTGAAAGAGGAGAGATAATTGGAAAAATAACTGACTGCACAATCAACAAAGCCACATGTGCTATGATTTCATTGACTTCACTGAATTAGCCTGGAATCCAATCTGACTTGGAAATGACTGATTCAGAAAGTTCACATTTGTTTGGAATACCAGATTTATTCAACTCAGAAGACTACAGTCTAAACATGCAGAACTTTTCATTGATTTGATTCTGCCTACTTCACTCTTGATTGACACAGTTTTGAAATATCAGTCTTTTATGATTGTAAACCAGGAAGTGGCCAAGATGTTCATCTGACCTTATCAGGATTGATTATTTTTTTATTTTCTTATTTCTTATTTTTTGTTTCCATAACAATTTCTCAGCTGTTGAAAACCCCAACAAATTCTATACTTCATTCTATTTGTGAGTTGGAAAAAGGCGGCTCACAATAGATTTACTACAAGCACTAACAGTCAGTAAGAATTTATTGTGATGTCAATGAAAAACTTGCTGTCGGTCAAAACAATCATTCAGATCGAGTCTGTATGATCTTTGAGATAACCTCCACTAGGAGGTTGAAAGACGTACTACAAAACATGTATGATCTTCAGCTCATAAAAATATTGATATTGTCTATCAAGTATGAGGACATGAAATTCAGAAGGAATGCCTGATTTTTTTTTTATCATTGGATATAGGTGATTAAATTCGATTTTATGAATATAATCAGAGAGATGATTTTTCATTTATATTTCAAAGATAATACAACATTACTTGTGAAAAGGAAACAACAGTAATACATTCTTTATGACAGATCTAACAGATTTTCAGAGATATCAGGAAATTATCTGGAATAAGCAGGGAAATCTAACTTCTAAACGGAAAGCACAGAGCACACAGACTGTGTTGACAGAGTGTTGTATTTTTTCCCTTAAATGTGTAAGCACTCAATGCAGGGCTGACATATAAACCATAGCTTTGGAAATATATCACACTTGAAAAGGAGGCTTATTTAAAAATAATTTTTCAGAAGACTGTGAAGATCCAGATTTTAAATTTTTTAAAAATATGCCAGAGGTATATGTCATGACTGGTGAAGCTGAAATTGAAACCTGGATGTTAACATAATATTGAAGTGAAAAATTCTGGGTAAAAGGACTAGGAAAAAAGCTGTCATTTGTTATCAGGGATGGGTGGGTGGAGAAAAAAAATCAAAGTTCCATGAAAATACTGAGGAAAATTTGACCATTGTCAGTAGTTTTTGCCAGTTAAGAAAGCTAGGATCACTTCACACTGCCAAACCATGCCTCCACTTACTCTGAATATATTTTTTGAGCTTCCATAGCCCTACGGAACTCTTTGTGAGAAATCCACCCATCTTTATTTGTGTCGAATTCCTATAAACAAACAGGACTTGAAACTCAATACAGAGAGCAAAACAGAATGACTACACTGGAAATGAAGGTTTCACAAAAATGATGGACATTAATGTTACAAAACAACAGCTGGGATACTTTGAAGACAACATTTTTGAAAAAAGAATGATAACAGATGCATGTGGATGGGCTGAAAACTGTCTGAAATTTCAGAGCACATCAAACTTTGAAAAGTTATGAATGATGTTGGCCAAATACATAAACAACATGAAGAAAAAAAATCCTCATGACCTTTGTTCACTAGATCAATTTGCTTTGAAACATTGTATTTATTTCAATGCAAAAGAATTTGCCAGACTCTTCCAATTTTATTGTAATACAGAGCCAAAATGTTGTCAACAAACACCAGTGTAGCAACAAAATCATAAATAAACAATACTCACAAAAAAGAGCTAAATATGAGTGACAAATACATGATAATAATAATAACAGTAAGAATACAAACCGGGAAAAGACTTTCTGAGCATACATAGCTTTTCTGAATTCCTTTGCAGATAAGACACCATCCTTGTTGATGTCAAACTCCTAAAAAGTCATGCATAATGTTCAGTTTCATATATGCTTTATGTAAATGAAATACCATAATGTGAAGATTTAAGGATAACTTCAGTTTTCTTCTTTTCTTATTACAACAATATAAATCCTCATAGATTTCCCATTGCACTAGTGTTTAAGTGAGTCCAAAGAGACAATCTGAAATAGTTTAAATCAGTCTGGATGAAATTCTTGTGTGGTTTCAGTCTTCCTAAACAACTTATGCTGTACATCTTCTATCCCCTTCCTGATTATTTTTTGTTTAAATCAAAGATTATTACTCTAAAGCATTCCCATGTGTTCTACCAAACATAATAATTACTAGCAGTAATAAAAGCAGTTCTTCTACGACTATTGGTTTTTTTTTCTTACCTCATGAGAGAAATCCTCATACTTCATGCTTAAATAAACTTAACTATAAACACATCCAAAAAATCGGATAATCACATAATGTGGGTTCAAGGGTTTTAAAAGGATATTTTTATTATACTATAGATAATGACATAAATCTAATTATTTATTTACACAAATAATGTATCTCATATTTTTGTAATTTTTTTTTTTTTTTTTTTTTTTGTATTTGAATTCAGTCATATTTGAAAATGAAATTTCACATTGTGTTTCTTGGGCAAGAAACTGATATAAGTTTTGGATATCTAAATTAAGAAGGCAGGAGAAGATTGTGAATGTGAATGAAGCTTGAAAAAAAATGATGACTGAAGTTTTATGATGAATAATGAATACATTAAACCTACCAAGAAGGCTTCAGATGTTGTAAGATCTTTCATCTTCAGGAAGATATCAAAGAATTTCAGGATCATCTAGAAGTATAACAAGTGTAAATGTATATACAAAATGCATTCCCCACATTTTGAAGATTTGTGAATAAAATGAGATAAGGTTGTTTGATTCTCCAAGAACACTTTTAAATTTAAAAAAAAAAATCTGCAAGAAAATGCCAACACAAAATCTACCAAACAGGAGTACTATGAATTATTTGATTTTTTTTTTAGTTAAATTAATTTTTACTACAAACTGCTTGTTAACTATATTGCAAACTGATTTTGATTCTGAAAGTTGTTCTTTCACTTTAAAAGGCAGGTATCTTAAATTTATTCAGTCTTTCAACTCTAGCCTGCATGTGGCCCTTGCTGATTTTATCTATGATGACCTATCTTTTGTATTCTTAATTACACTCTTCTTTTCATTTGCATGAAATTCTTTTCTATGGATGATGAATGATACTGAAGTCATTGATTATCAATAAGTGACAGGAAATATTTACAAGACTAATCACAATAAGAAATATTACTCACCTCTACATTTGTTGATGACTCAACCAGTGTGTCCACCATCTGTTTGCCAATGGGTCCATTCATCACATTGCCTTAAATATGGTATTAGTATTATTATTATAACACACAAAAAGTACAAAGATTTTTGCCTTCATATTAAAATCATCAAAATAAAGATCATCAATGTATGATGCATTGAACATCATGGGATGCAGGCTAGAGGTTAAAATATCTTTTTAAAATAAATAAAAATGACAATGGGAGAAATACAAAGTGTAAAGTCAGTAAAAGTGGTTCCCCCAGTATTATCAGAATCAAATCTAAATTTCAAATAGTATGCATTTTACTATGAGTAGCCACTCTGTATAGACAGTATGCCATACCTTCTAACATAGACAGCAACATAATCATCATCTCTTTCTGGAGTTTCATGAACTCTCTCAAAAGTTCCAGCTGGTCAGGATCCTGAGGTAATATGTGTCAGTTTTGTACTTCAGTGAAATCATAATATTATTGGCCATTGAAATATAACTTAAAGATAAAATGAAAAAAAAAAAGACCGCTGGCTCTTTTTATTATTACTTAGTTCTACACAGGGATAATTGATGGATTATTTATTTGTGTCCAAGCCTGAGAGAGAACATGTTTTCACCAACAAATTGTCAAAATAATGACTTAACTTTTTGATGCTAGTCCATCTTGTAACCCTGTTATCTTATAATCTAAGGTCATATAAATGTTTTTGATCAGAAATCTATCTGGCAACATCACATTGCAAAGGCTGTGAGAAAGAGTATTTGTTTCCCTGGATTATAAAATGATATGATGACTATGGCCATATGGACATAAATTTGTTCTTCACTATTGCCAAACAAGGTCAGCCCCCACCTTGGAGAGTTTGTCTTGCATGTGAGCAAATATGTAGAGGAAACCTCCAACAGCATCCCACAATCTACTGTGAGCTAGTGCCAACTGGTTTTGAGAGCAGGGACCCTGATTTTGATAAAGAAAAAATATATCAATGCTGGATACTTTGATAATGAGGCATATTTATGGGAGTTAAGAAATGGGAGCTTTATATTACTGAGGGCATCATTTTATTTTTTTTTAGCCTATGCTTGTAGAATAACCAAATGACACCAATATCTTACTAAGTGAACAAAAATTATATTTTTCATACATTTTCTAAATAACTGCAGCAAATGTCTTTGTGTTTTTCAGCACTATCTTTAATATTGATAATACTTATTACTGCATGTGCTATATTTTGATCCATTACCTGAATATACTCAGTCAGTGAGTTAAACACCTGAGCTGCAACCATGATAGCTCTGCTGAAATTGTCTTTGCCAGCTGCGTCAATGATATCTTTGCCGGAGTAGTGCCAATAAAAGTCCATAATGGATTCCTGTGAGATACCCCCAAAATAGCTATTAATTAAAAAGGACACAATAAAATGTTTGGCAAATTTAGAAAGCACTCATTCACATATTTTCTTGTTAAAAAAAAGAGACCAATATTTTTATTTATAACAGACCTACAAGATGGTATCCACAGTCTGATTGGAACGTAGGCTACTATAGGAATTGATATCCCTAATAAGAAACTCAGGTGATTGCTTGCAGGTGTCTAGAGACCACAGTTACTCAGTTGATGAATTGGTTTATCACCATTTAAGTGAAAAATATATCCAATTAAGTTTTATTATTTTCATTGCTTATTTTCACAGGTTTTGTTTTTTCAGTGTGATTCTGTTTCTAACAGAAATATCATTTCCTACATTTCTCCGTGATACACATTCACAAAAATTTATCAAAATGCCTCTGTTAACAAATCTACTAAATGAGACCTACTTGCAGACGAAGTAGATAATCCACAGTACAGATGATAATATTGACAGTTGTGGTATTGCCAGCTTGTGTTCTCAGATAGTTCTGGAACTCTGTGGAAAAAAGGACATCAACATTTAAATAATGTTAAAAATAAATTAACTATTGCAATCATGATTCCCAGGTCCTCTTAAGAACAGTCATCACTTGTCTGCCTTTAACTATGTGATTCTTGAATTATTCATAATTTTGTATTAGTACTGACTTTATCATTCACTTTCATCCTTTACTAAAATATTTTCAATAGATCCCAGTTAGACTACATACAGTTAAGACTAAAAAAAATTAGACAGAAACAATATTTGTGATATGTGCTTCAGGGTATTTATAACTCTCAAGAAAAAATTCACCAAATAAGAAAGACTTTTTTTTTTTAAATCTGGGAATTTGACAGTTTCCAGTTTAGAAAGTTTCAGATCTTGTGCCTTCAGTGACTTATTCTCAATTTTTCTATAACAGTTCCTTTTCACCATTTCCATTTAGGCCTTTTTTGTAAATTTTCTTTCTTGACAATATTCTGCCTACCCAGGTTATGGCCCTCACAAAGCAGCTGCAGGAACCTGAAGATCTTGCAGGTGATCTCAGCATCTGCCAGGTTGCCAGCACCAGACTCAGTGCTCATGCCCAGACCTTTGGCTTTATTGGTACGTTCAAACGCATCAAGATCTAAGACACTGACCAAAACAAAACAAAGAAAAAGTATAGATACAAAACATACATTTTTTTCTAAGAATCAGAGTTTAACTTGTAGAGTAATATTGGGCCATTAGAGAGGCATAGTGACATACAGTACATCAAAAGAGAGCAGAACTTTTGATATTTACATATATGTACATCATTGTATTTTCTAGTGGTACAGTCACATACTGGAAATCTCTCAATATTAAACACAGTGATTTTTTCTTACACATATCATGAGACAGCATTATCAAAAAATTCAAATAGTCAAAAATATCACTTAGCAGAAAATTTGTTGCTATTTTGGGCTTTATTTTACAGTTATTCCTATTGTCTCATTGATCTGTCAAATTTTCAATGCTAGCAAAGTTTCTGCATTTTTAAATTTTTAAAAAGAATATCAGATATAATTTTTATGACAGCTGCAGCTGAGATAATCTGCAATGTCCTAGAAATCTGATGCTAAGTCCTAAATATCCTGTATCATACCTGCATTGCTGCATGAGTCCTGACAGGGATGTGAAAAAGCCCACATCTTTCTTGTCCTTCAATGACTGAAGCATTCTCTGTATTTGGAAAAATTAATACCACATTATTACTCATTTCACAGATTTAAATTTGACAGAATCATGTTTTACTTAGAAAAACTGCAATTTGTTAATGAGCTAGGTAAATCCTATGATATTTCTTTGAATTTGGAGTTATATATGTAAAGATAAATGACAGATTGCAGATTTAAATATGTCATTCCTTCTTGTTAACTTTTTACCTCAAAGAACAATGTCCTCAGCTACAGTGTGTCATGTGATAGCACTAGCTATTAGACCTTATATTCAACTGATAGTTTTCACCCTCCTTATAATCAATGAAATAAAGTACACAGAAGAGTCAAAAAGTTTACTTTATACCATCTACACATCTTTACTATAACATTATCTTACAATAAGATAGATTGAGACATACTGGGTTATCTGGCAAGATGTCACTTAATAAATTAGACAGAATTAAATGACAATAAAAGTATAATTGGGGTCAAAACAGTGAAAGAAATAAAACTTATCCCATAAATCATGTAGCTAATACAGAACTAAGGAAACAAGACAGAATAGTAACAGTAGCATGGGTACCAGTACACACAGGAATAAATGGAAATGAGATTGCGGATAGGCTAGCCAAAAACAGTACCCAAAAGGATAACATAGACATAAACGTGAGCCTCAGAAAAGGCAAAGTAAGAAGTAGGATAAGTGAAAAGACTAAAAAAAGGTTGGCAATATCAATGGGAAACGGACCAGAAAAACGACTACACGCGGCAATACTACCCAGAGGCCAAATTAAAACCACAGATGGAGCAAAAATAATAATCTGATAACGCAGAAGATAGTAAGAGGAAGAATAGGAGCTCCAAAACTACCACCAGATGAAATTAAATATAATACATGCAGAAGAACAAATACAATGGCCCAGATAATGCTAGAATGACCCAAGTATAAAAACAAAAGAGAAGACCTATTAAAACTAATGAAAAACAGGGGAGAAGACCACACCCTGCATAACATCTTTAAAGTAAAAGCGGACGAAAAACATGAACAGATATTAAAGAAAACTTTAGCAAAAATGCCAATATAGATAAGCAAAAATAAAAATAGGATAAAATAGCCCTGGCCAAAGCAGCAAAAACAAAACTGGGATGCTAGGTCGGGAATAGCCCAACTAAAGTAAACAAAGGGAAATCAGAGGTCCAAAAACGGGAAAGGGTAAAGGGAGGGGATGAAGTAAACTAACAATTTCGAAGAGGGCATAATGAAAGAGAGGGAAAGGGAAGGAGGTAGAATAGGAGGAAATCCATGCCAGCAGTAAAATACCAACAACAACAAAGACAAACAAGTAGTGGGAGGGGGGAGGAAGGAGAACGTAGAAAAGAAAAGAACACCGAAATAACTCTATAAATTTCCAGGGGTCTCCGGATGAACGATTGCATATGAAACCGAGTAGTCCCTGCGTTCTTCTGGATGGAGATTCTAGACCCTGCCGACATGGAAATCCGCTGCAGGACGAGATTGCAGTATCTTCGCTTCGTCGATTCGGGAACACTGATGAAACCGAGTAGTCCGACCCCCCCCCCCCAATCAGAGATGCGGATCCGTAAAATACATCGTGTTATTGCTCGAGAGATGGGGAAGCAGACAAAACTGAGTAGTCTTTTGTTGTCGTCTGTCAACTGAGATACGCGAGGTGGTAGATAGAACCCCATAACCCACTGCGACCTGGGGATTCCCCAATATATACATAATGTATATAACATAAATATCGTTCAAATAAATATTGTAAACTCTGTCTAAATGAATATTGTAAAAAATAAATGTAAAATTAAGCATACCAGGGAAAAAAGAAATATACGCCAAAGGGCTCATCCCTGTGTAGATAGAGTATGAAAAATAGAGTAGGAGATGGAGACGCTAGGGACTTGTACATACCAAAACAAGAATAGCAAAGGACCCAAGAGTGACCAAAACTTTTTTTCTTTTAAAGAGATTTTTAACAAATTTTTTTTTTTAGGAAAAACATTTTTTTTTTTTTTTTTAAACAAAAACCCATTGAGATAACCTCCACTAGGAGATTGAAAGATGTGTTACAGAACGTAATGTAACAAATCATATGATGAATAAGACAATTAATGAAGAAAACTTCACACCTTCTGCACCATAGTGTTGCCTCCCCTAAGCAAAGAAATTCCCAGTTCAATTGTCTTTGTCACCATAGGCCCAGGTTCTCCTGTTATGAAAATTGTTAGATGAAACAAACTATATTTTCTTTATTGGAGATTGGACAAAACATAGGCTTAGACTAAGTATATTATTTGAGTAAAAATAACAAATGAGTACAACAAATGATGCCTTATGCTTCAAATTATGTTTCTCTAAAAACTTATTTGTTCCATATCTGTTGAATGAATGAGACATCATGGCATTTTCTGGCTGACAGCAGCAGAATTTTTATTTACTTCACTGGCTAAAGCGAGCAACCGATCTTTTAATTAATCTGAAGTGAAATGAAAATAGGTAATCTCTTGTGAAGCATGCAAGTGGCCATCAAAATAAATCTTCATGGTACAAATGAATATTTTTTTTTTATAGACATACTTTTTTTTACAGAAACATCCATTTATATTTGAATATTCTTAAACTTTATTGTTTCTCCACCTCCATCAATGAGTATTTGATGTGCACCACCAGGGTAGTCATCGCTCTGATGTGAATTCAATATGAACAAAAATGTGAAAAATTGATTATGGATATTATGGCCATGCTTTTAGACCTGCAAGATAACTCCAGCTCTATGAAAGAAAACAAATGGCCATGTTGGTCTACACACCTCTGCTTGCACTGATGTACTGCAGAACCATCTCTGCTGTTCCTCTGTCAGACAGTCTTGACTGTTCAAACAAAAGTTGCTGTTTCTCCATTTCTTGCTCCTACAGTGTGGAAAAACAACAACAACAAAAAATGTTTGAAAGAGTCCTTGAGATGACTGAACAAAAACAAAAATAGATACCCTCTGAAATATTGGTGAATGAAAAAATGATAAGGGTAAAAACTAGATTCCTCTGGTGATGTGAATAATCTGAATCATAAATTTTGAAGGCATGAATGACATGAGAATTATAATTTCTGAAAACTGTTAGTAATTGACACAGAGCTATAAATAGATACTGCATTTACAGTGTCAAATATTCTCTTTGTCTAATAGGAGACACTGGCTTTTATTCATAATTTTGGGGTATGGAGATCTCTCAGGTCACTTAAAAGATTTCCTGGATCTTAACAGTATCTATAGCTCAGTGTAGACAATATACAAAAGTTCTGATTTATGAATTGTTAATATGACTGATAAGAAATTAAAAGTGCTAAAGCATTCTTGTCCTACGCAGTTGAATAATATGATTGTTGATAAAAAAGAAAAAGAAAGAGATGTACATAAATGGGTGAGAACATGACAGACAATATCTGGTAGATGATGTGAGCAGGGTGGAAGCAAAAAAGCAGTGAGACTACAACACAAGGATGATAATTTGAAATTACTTCTTATTTGCCTTTTTTTTTTTATCTCTGAAAAAACATGAAGATGAATGTATGATGCACTACCCATTCTTATAACACAGTATAAACAACGGAGTTAGCACTGATTAAGATGAGCAGTATCTTCCATCATTGAATATTATCTTTAGCAGAAAATAACTTCAGGAAGTTAACTGTTATTACACAAAATTGCCGTTACTACATTTCATGTAGAAAGAGAAAACAGCAACTGGTTTTGGTCCAAATTTTGTTTCTAGCTACTTTTGACATCCCTAAAATAGGGCAGCATGCAACACAAAAGGTTTGTCAGACTTCAATTACACAGGTAAATTGTAGACGGGTCAGTGGTAGGCCTATTTTTGATATTACAAAGTTAGTATTTTAAAGTGTCAAATAAATTTTGGTGATGAATGGAAAATAACAAAAGAACATAGTTTGTAAATGTTGTGAACTTGCAAGCAGTTAGCAATAACATATCATTTCACAGAAAACTGAAATCAAGCACAAAAATGTTCTCTTTTCTCCTCATGTTTAGAATAGGTAGAATTTCACTGCTTGTGTGAACCAATTTGTTCCTGTTTCAGATCTCCAAATGATATTGTTGTTCTCTATTTTTGATGAATGGGTGTACGAATTATGATATTTAGTAAAAGGAAATGGAGACTGAAAGGGTCGAGCAAGTAAAATGCAAAGTTCTGAACCTATTCACACTTTTAAAGAAGATTCAGATAACCAGTAACATTCAGAGCTATTAGCTGTATGTAAACATGAGTCAGCTCTGACTGTGGCCTCATTTTTAACAAGTAACCAGGAAATTGCTTGTTTGTTTTTACACTTGCATGTTATTTGATCCATTGGAGTTATAATAGTAAGATAGAAAGAAACTCAATTACCCAAAAAGCCTCATTCCAATCATCAAATAATGAGACTAATGTGAGGAATTACATAACCTGATATAAATGGACATGTCATTCAACTAAATGAAAGAATATTTTATCATGTCAGCATGTCAGTGGGCTCAAAGGTTTGGACTAACTTTGAGAAAACAGAGAGACCCAGCAGCTTTTCATGCAAAAAAAACAACAAATGATTCAAACAAAACAGCTTACCAAGAAAAAATAAAAAACAAAACAACAACAAAAATAAAACAAAAATGTTTAAACATTAATGCAGTGCTCAAATTAAGATAAGAGCATACTTTTATGGATGAGTCTTTTTAAACATATAAACAACTGACATCATTAATTTAGATATTATTTTCCAAGTCAACCAAGATCACATAATTTTCATGAACAGCAACTGATTAAAAAAACTCATTTTCATAAATCCTCCCATGATGGAGGGAACTGATATGATTGAAAATTTATAATTTAAAAAAATGTGAATGAAGAATTGAGAAAAATAACAATAAAGAACAATAATATATATACAACTTTTTCACATGGTGTAAGTAGATTAAAATTTTCACACTATTTACCAAAACATTAGAAAGAAAAAAAAAGCAAAAACAAAGTTTGCATTCTATAAGAAATAAATCAAGTACTAACTATACAAAAAATAGACTGAAATCCTCTGCTGAAAGTGACTTCTCCATTCACATATTTCTACAAAGCACAACTGTTAAGTGCATCATATATCACTACACTCTGATGTCTAGACAAACAACAACAATATAACGGATAATAAACAGAGGCATATGTAGGTATTTGTTGATGAGTAGATTCACTGCACAAAACATTTATAGAAAGATCTGAGGTGCAAATAACATAGGGTTCTATATAAATAGGACAAAGACTATATGAAAAGTCACATGAAGATCATTCACACAGTGTACCGCAACACTGTTAATACCTTCATAAACTCCACTCTTATCTTCCATGCAGCCATCAAAAAAATTTAATGTTAAATGCAGTCCAGAAGTATTTCACAATTATCGGGGTACAGGCATTTAGAAAGTAAAAGCAGTGATGAAAAAAAAACAAAAAGAAAAAGACAATTAAAAAAAAAAAAGTAAAACAAGAAGTAGCATCTCCCAGAGAGCAAGCAGTCTGATAAAGACTCAGTTGGAAAATTCTTATGGATAAAAGAGTATGATGATGATAGGATTAAAATGAAGAAAAAAATGTGATATTAATCAGTTTTATCAGGGTCAAAAATGTATTTGATCATAAATCTGACAATGTTTCTTTTCCAGGCAGCAGGGAGTAAATTTTGAATAGATGTTATCCTGCCTTAATTCATGACTTTAAAAAAAATGTATGCCTTACACATTTAGCTTTGATCCCCTCTGTTATTACAGATACCGAGATCCATTTAATATGATATCAGTGTGAGCCCAAATCTATGTGGCTGAGACACATACACTTTTGCAGTGAAAGTGAAAGAATTAAGGATGTTTCATTTTCTCTACAGCTTTTGCTCCATGCAAAATCCAAAAACTTCAGAAATACAATTGTGTAGAACAGACTTGATCTATTCATGCTGATAATACTGATAATCAGTGAATGACATGGAGTTTTTGAGTATGTGCACACAAGCAGAATATGGAAGACAAATTCAGTAACAAAGCAATCCAAGAAAGCAATCAGCAATGCATACTCATATAGAACAGTCGTGGCAAAATATTATGTTCAAAGTTAGCCTATCCTTTATTCCTACAGGTTGGATAGCAGCTTGGTTAAATATCTCATTACTTATTATGTATCAAATACAATGTAAAGATGAGTAAAATGTGATGAAATTGCTTCTAACTTGAAAAAGTTTTCCTCACCTCAAAAGAGGGTCCAGGCCCATCTTCATCTCCCTCATCATCATCATCCTCATCTTCACCACTGCAGCTCTGTTGAATGAGATAAAGCAAACCTAGTCCATTAAGATAACTCAAGGAGATAATTTTTCATCACATCTTACCAAATCTGAACATTTGTACATTTTATGAAATTTATGTTATATCAAGAGAACATTGATCTCACTCTCCTATCATGGCTGTCCAAATTTGCATTGTAAAAACATAGAAGGTTGAGAGTTCTTTTATATTTCTTTCTTTATTAAATTTGTAAGATCAGATTAGTGATTTTTTTTTTTTTTTTAGCGGGAGAGTTGTTTTCAGGAAAATCATGTGTCAAACAAATGTTATTAATGGCAATTAACCAACAAAACTATTCAGGTTTAGCGTAAGATCATGAATAATCTAAATCAATCTGTCAGATTGTTATAATTGCACGAATATCCAGCCTACATAAATACTGGATCAAATACCGAGTAAAATTACTGTCTTATATGCTTTTCTCAGTGATAATCACGTAGCAACGCACTGCAGTTTAAAATGATTTTAAGGCAATCAGAAACAATTACAAGAAAATATAGATTTCATTCTCATATCTCTCTTTTCTTCAAGGTCTTCTGAAACAAAGAGCCTATAGAAAACTTCCCTCTACAGAATTAAGAAGTAGTTTTAGAACAATTTTTTCCTACGGTAACTTTACCTGGCTCATGATCTCAGCATATGACATGTAGAGGGGATCCTCTGGAAGGCTGCGCTGCTGCTCCTTTGTTGCTCCTCGGCTCAGTGTGGTGATGAGTTGTGACAAAGAATCTGGTTTCTTCTCTTCCTCTTCATCTTTCTTTTCTCCTTCTTCTTCATCATTTGATTGTTGCTGAGAAAAGTAGGTGGATTCTAAATGAATTAAAATCAAATGTATTTTATACAGTCCAGTATTTTTTACAAAATTCCTTTGAATATTAAACTAATGGATATTTTCCTATGAAATGTTATGAATTAACTTGTAGAACAATGACTCTTAAATTTTTTATTAGTCACCTAGTTTATGTTCTATTTTTGCCTTTCAACCTCCTGCAGGTGGTTATCTCAATGGTCAACTAGTTTTTCATTGTTCTTGTGGCTGATCAGTAGTGACATATTCTATGGAAATCATGACTTGAACATAGTCAGAATGTCGGTCTTGCTAAATTTATTTCTCTATAGCTTCATTTTCAAGACAACAAAGCTTTCTAACGGCAAGAATAACATTTACCATTTTCAAGAGATCAACAAAAGGAATGCAGAAAGTAATCTCTGGCAAGATTCTATTAACTCTTTTATGAATACACTTTATTGATGACAAGGGGAGATATGCAACACAATTTGTCAGAGTGAGGCCCCCCCAAAACTACACAGTTTCTGGAAAAAGGATAAATTTCACATAATTCTATGCAGTGTATTTTGCATAGTTTCCTGTGATAAAGATCATAACGAGATATCAGCATGTAAATATTACTGTCAGATCTACGATGAGTATGTTCTTGTCCCTCTCCTCTGTTTCTAGCCAAAGGTTCTTGTAGGCCTTCAGGAACAGGTTAATGGCTCTGTGTCTGTTGATCAAAACAAATGCAAAGATGAAAAAAAAATAACCAGCTGAGGATCAATCTCATTCTATATTTCCACATTCTACACCACAAATACTTAAATAACCATATGAGTTTACACAATCTAAATCATTCATATGTTTTGTGAAATCATTGCAATGACATAAGAATGAAATCCTCCTTAATCTTATTTCCATCCAGAATATTTCATCCACAGAATATGACACTGAGGCATTGTCACATGCTGTTCTTAATATGATATGTGAGTAAAATTTTACCTGGGATAACTGTGAAGAGGAATCATTCTGAAGCAAGCCATCACAGCTCTTTTTCTTTGTGAAGAAATCACCTTTTTCCATGCACCCTTCATATAAGCACTTGGATGTTCAACCTGGGAAATGTAAATGCATTCTCACTATTACATAACTTCAAATTCTTATTCTTTATTCTCTGTTTGCTCTTTATTTATTTTTTATTTCACTATTTATTTATTGGCAGGGGCTATTCAGCCCACATGGCCACAATAGACCAAAAGTCTGTTGAAGCCATATACCCCCATAATTTGATTTATGGCAAATACCTCTGTTGACTTGTGAACAGTGTTTACCACATCCCTTTTAGCAACAAAATGAATACTTTTTGATATGAGCCATTACGAGGGGGGGGGGGGGGTGTTGGCCATAATAATTACTACTGGTAGTGTAATTTCACTGGCTAAAAATGTTTTCCAGGCCCATATAATCTTTCCATATGTCCGCAGTCGCCACTCTGTTATTTATGTCATGCAGCTGAAAAGAACAGATCCTATATCCATTCATCAGACAGTTTTAATTTTCATACAAAAATAAACTTATGAGTTCTTATACCAATTTCACTACAAACATAAAGTAATAGCTCTCATTCCACCTTATTTCTGGCATTCTGGCAGTAGCTTGAAATAGTCTCATGCTGTTACCATATAAAAGCCTTTTGAGATTCAGCAGTTTGTATCTTTCAAATTGCTGTCACAACCCTCAATGATATTTAAATAGGATCATGCCAGACCTACTGGAAAGTGTTGTTAAAGATCTTTACCATCCAATGTTCAGAAAATGAACATCTAAGTTTGATAACTCTTGATCCACGACAACCAGGACATTTTCAAAACATAAATACATTCAAAAAAGTGATTTTGGACTCACCATGTGCAGTCCATGCATGACCTTGGCCATACTGATGATTCTTTCAATGACCTTGTGCTGAGTAAGCTGAGAGGTGCCAGCAGTTTTTGTGTCACCAATCTTGCGATACAGCACCTTTTGCCATTGCACTTTCTCATCAATTGGCTAACAGACAAAAATAAATGCTTCTTAGTGATATCAATGCAATAAAGTAAGGATCATTGGTAGTAAAGAAAAAAAATAGACATGCAAAATACACATCTTATACATATTGCCTTCAGTAATATTATCCCTATTAATAAAAAAATTTGTAGTAATAAAGAAAATTTTGGGTGTTAATCTCACTTGATCTTCTCATTATTCCTTATAATGCCAATGTCTTCAATTCTTAATCATTAAAACTGTAGTTGTACTACTAATATGTTCCTGGGGAATGAATGAAAATACATTGTGTAATCATCCTTTCAAACACAACAGAATTTCAAGTATGCCCCTAACATTTATCCAAGTTATCCAAGAATGCACTCAGTCTTTCCTGAGAAAAGCCTGTTGTTTGTTTAATACTTATTTGTAACTTTTTTTTTTTTTTTTAGGATATTTACCCCTTCATCCACATTCAGGTTGTGAACAAGGAAGTCCTCAATGTCTGCTTCCATATCCTTCTGCAATAAAAAAATATAAAAGATTCATATTGGAAACTATGCCCCCCAAAAATATATTTAAGGGAAAAGAGAAACAAAAACAAAAGATGAATTTGTTATAATCAAAGATCACTTCAATGATATAAGCAAAGAGATTGAATTAAAAACATTGATCATAAGGACTATTCATCAAAATTATTGTGTGTTATTGATTCCTTTTTAAATGTGCTCAAGCAAAAAGTTATCTGAAATATATCTCCTCCTTAAATTGACAAATTAAAAAAGCAGAAAATTGGGCAAAAGAACTGCCTTTTCATTTATTTAACAAAATAAATATTTCACTTCTTATATCATTTTATACTTAAACAAATTTGAGTTAACTTAAAGATAGTGGAATGGCTATATCTTGCATGCATGCACGAATATAGAAGGGATAGTATTGAGAAATGTAGAGAATACATTTCTTGTGAAAAGTTTGTCAAGTTTTAACTTTAGTCAGCAATGTTTGATAATATATGAATTTTAGTCAGCAATATTCTAAGACTAGGAAGATAATACAACTATCCCAGAAAGCATATGACTATTGCCTAGCAATGTCTGCATCTTATCTCTAGACTGTTAAAGTTTTGACAACAAATTTGGGTGGAAAGAGCATGGTCTAACAAACTTTTCCGCACACAAAGAAAACCACTATGGAGCATTCCAAAATGATAACAACTTTCCCAACTCAAAACAATGTTACTGAGCAAACAATGCATGCATGTATGACTAGTCATCCAGAACCATTAGTTTTGCAATAACCAAACATGGAACTGCATATATAAAGAAAAATACATGAAAAAAAAACAAAGGAAAGACCAAAAGCAAGCATTTGTATTAGGTTTCATGAATTAGATTTCTAACTTTATGATGTTATGAAGCATTCTTCAAATCTAATAATAACTGATATCACTGAATGGGAGGGATAAGGAACATGGAAAACAATGAATGATAAAGGTGAGTGTATAAAGCAGTCACATGATAAAAATTATTCCAACTGACCAAGCATGTATGATATGGAAAATTAGATTTGTTAGGATGACAGAAGATACTGGGGTTAAGAAGGCATGTCATAACTTGACAGAAGAAGAAAAAATAAAAAGTAACAATTACCTTGGCCAAAATTTTGATGACAGATAGAGATTATGAAAATAATGGATCAGTAACAAAAAAACGTTGGAACATAGTTGCAAGCGTAAATACATATTTATTCTCCAGAATCCAATATTTGCACTGGAATGTACATACAATAATTGTTTATATCTTATTCAACTGGAAAATAACAGTGACAAGAATAGAAACTTAAGTGAAAGTTTTACATAAATTTTGACACAACTGTAATTGTCTGGCTGTTAACTGATATAGGCAGCAGAAAATTATTATTTTTTTGATGAGCAGGGAAATCAATAGATGAAAATATTGAATCATATAAGAAAGAAAACAATCTCACAACACTCAGATATATTATTTTAAAACAATGAAGCTTAACATTGATAAGTTGATAATTTAAAGTAACTGACATGAAGCACTAACATTATAATAGCGAATCACATGTCAACCAAAAAGCTGCTGAGGATTAATATATCATCAGTTGCTTCACACACTGATAAAAGCAAGCACAATAAGCAGAAATCAATCACTTTCATTGAATATTCACACCAATCAGGAATTAGGTGTAAACTAGGACCTAAACATGTATTGCATGTGTTGTCATCTTAGATCAGTTTTACTCTTTTTTTTTTTTTTTTTTAAACCACAGAGGTTTATCACAGAATTATCAGATCACACATGACCATTCTGCAACAATTTATAATTTTTTTATAACCAAATGTAAATTTTGATGAAAATGAGTTAAAGTTGACTCTAACTGACAAATGTGTCATATTATACGGCATCATATAAATTTATCTGTTTCAATAATTATGACATGTTTGAGTTTTGCACCATAAATCTTCACATATAGTTATCTTTAAAGTTGCATCAGACATATTTCCTCTCAAAAATACAATTTTCTCATTTCTACAAATTTCCAGGGTTTTTGAGTTTTAAATCTCAAAAATCAGATGATCTGATTTACATGATGAAAACTGATTTTTATCTCTCAAAAAAAAAAAAAAAGAAAAAAAAGAATAATTGTACAGTATGGTCATCAGCTGCCTTCTTATGTAATTGGTCTGCAAGAACCAATTGGATATTAAATTTGTGACATATTTTATATTTCTATGACTCCTGAAAACTATGCTTCAGTTTTTTTTTTCTCAAATTCCTGGATGAATAATAAAAAAAACATCTATCACTATGACATGTGTTTCTTAAAGCTGATTTCTATGCATACATCAGTTGGCAAATTTTACCCCCACACTTTGAACCTCAGAATAATAGATACTATTTGAGCAACCAGTTGTGATAAAAAAAGAATATTTTCATCTATTTACTACATGAAGTCTATGCAATGACACAATGTATGCAAAAGATATTTTTCTGACATAAAAAGTATTGTGCTAGAAAAGCCACAATGACCATGAGTATGGAAAAGATTAATGATTAACTTAGTACTGTATATGGAAAATGTGTAAGCAGTGCATGAAATGGTTAAGTGAATAATTAACAATCTTTTAAGAAATGAAGTTGTAATAGACAAAAATTAGAAACAAACCTGTAAAAGTCTCCGTTTGGCTTGTTGAAGAAGTTCTTGTTCTCTTCCACTGAAAAAGCTGAGGCCAACTGGTACCAGTCTTTTCAGACAGGCAACATTCAAGGAGTTGTGGGCCTCCAGCCGTTTCTTTTCTTTCCTCTTACCACCTGATGTTCGTTTGCCAGTGCCTGTGTCACTGGAGGTTTGGATTTTTTTGGGGACTGCCAGGCGAATGGCTTGGCTTGGCATGATAAGTGCCATGTTGTCAATCTCGTTGTGTGCTACAAAATTCTGCTCCTCTCTTTTGAAGAACTGTATAAAATAACACAAAGAAGTTAAGTAAAGATCTAGAAAAAATGGAAGGAAAACATATGAATAAAAAAACTGAGACAGAGAGAAAGACTGTATTGTTCAAGATGCTCAGCTAATACTTCAAGTTTAAAATATAGAAGTATTAATACTACTTGTGTGTTTCTCAGGATGGTGCATAAAATAGTGTCACTAGCATAAGGTTTCCCATTAATAGCAAAAAAAATTTTTTTTTTTAAATAAAACAATGTTAAAGTAAAATGAATGAGTTTTAGAAATGCAGTGACATAAGTGTTAGGTAATCATCAGGGGATTCGAATAAACTACGACACAACTGATCATGTGTAAGCAAGCACTTATTCCCAAGGTTTTATTCCTTGTGCCTGGAAAAACAGGAAACCTAAAAGATTTGATACAGTGTGTCGTTTTCATGGATAATGATTAAACTGAAATGAATGTTTTTCTCCATCTCTTTATTAATGGAACTGTGAGGCAAAAAGAATCAAGTGAACCCAAATATAGAATCAAGTGAATCCAAATATGACTGTCTACAGGAATGGAAAAGGTATGTGGCTAAAAAATTAATAATTACATCATCTGATCATGAAGATATTGAGGAATCTAACAAGATATTCTAAATTTGAAATCTGCCATTTATCATTCACTCTCTTCTCTTTCTTTTTTTTTCTTTCTTTGTTACAGGCAGTAGGTAGATATTCTCAAGTGTGAATGCAGCCTACCAATGAGTGTGACCACATGGAAAAGATCTCTGCAACACAAGAAAAGAGCTCCTCTGCTTCTGGTGTGGGATTCTTCAGCCAGTGAGAACGGTGGAGATCCACATATTTGATCAGTAGGGGATAGAAGGCATAAATGTCTCTCACCAAGATGCTGAATTTCTGATAAAGGAAAAGCAAAGTATTGATGTGTTGATGCTATCATCTATGGAAAATTAATTGGTTTAAGGGGGGACGGGTCCCAGAGGTGATTTTCTAAAGACTTCAATGGACACCCTTTTAATCATTACTATTGGATTCAGCATGTTCAAATTAGGGGAAAAGAGTAAAAAAATTTTAACATTTTTATATGGTTGTCATGGAAATCTTGAATTTCCCAGTTCAAAATTTGCCAATTTCAAAAGCTATCTCCTCCCAAAAAATTATCATACTTGTTTGGTATTTGCTCTACACATTCCGAGACATCTGCCCTGTCATGAAATAGAGAGCTTTTTTTCATATCTGATGTAGATTATTTTATAAAAAGTTATGAAATAAATATATAAGGACAATTCGTTTTTCTCCTGATATTGGCCCCCAAACAGCTCTTTTCAAGAAAACTAAAAAACTTTTTCCAAATATCTCTCTATTTGTTTTATTGAATACCTATAGATATGATTTGTGCCAGAGCATTTTTAGATCAGTTCATAAATAAGAAAGGAGATAGAAATTACGTGATAAAAAATCACATTTTGAGAAAAATGTGTCGGAAAGTTGTAGCAACTGAAAATTGACTGTACTTGAAGCCGTGAAGAGCTTTTGATCGAACTTTCAACCCCAAAACATGTTTGTTTTACCTACTAGACCTCTGTCCATGATTTCTATGCGTTCTTTAGCCTTTATCTGTGCCCCTACTCCCATTTCTTCTCCATTTTTGCTTCCCTACCCCCTTCAGAAAAAGGACTTCTGGTGAGTCATTTAGGGTCCAGAGAGGGCTATATATGGCCACCATGTCTTCCTCGGTCAAAACCAAGAGCGTCTTTACCCTTCCTGTGACAGATAATCCACTATTGCACTCTGAAACAGCAGAAACATGGCATATTTTACCCTCATTAGGCCGTGGAAAGTCTATTTCAGAAGCCCAGGTGACCGTTTTCCTTGATATTCTGTATGGTCAGCGCCTCAGATGGTCAGTCAGTGTCCACCCCTGGCACTGGGGCTCCCCATGTTAGTGAGGGAGATCATAATCAAGTCTTCTATATGCAATTTGCCCTTAGTCAGTGAAATAGTGATGATCTATCACTGAATAAAGAGCCCCAAATGAGCAAGAGCATGGATGGCAGAGGGGCAGGTCGACCTTTGCTTGACCATCCTCCCTACACCTTAGAATGGACATATCAACTTTTTAATACCATTTTTATATTTAGCGGAGACCGAACTTTTAATAGAAAACAAAAACCCCAAATCGAATATTTTGAGCAAAAACCCAATTTCAGGACCTGCTCCCCACCTTAAAAAGTCCTTAGTTCAAGCATTTCAAAAATCACTCCTAGGACCCACATCCTCCCTTAATCCCTTTATAAAAAAAAAAAAATTAATCTTTGAAATTTAGGGCAATAATTGAGTTTCAATATTCTGCACATGAGATGGACAAAATATCCAGAATAAGTTACATATCCTGTGATCCATGAAAAATCAAGCATTATGCTGCCACATTTTTTCTACTTGTTGCACATTGACTGCACTTTTCATTGTTGCTGCATTATTGTGGCATTTTTTGTTTGTTGTTGTTTTTTTTACTTCCGTTGAAATCTGGGGATGATTTCTAACGTGGCAAGAAATTATAGTATATTATGTCTATCAAAGGCTAATAAAAACAATGTGTTTTTGCATCTGTTCTGTTGGAGCCTTGAGAAATAAAAAAGCTGTAATCGACTACTTGACTACATGAACATGTAGTTGTTATGATCTCTGCATTGCCATGAGCACTTGACCTCCTACTAATGCTTGTAGCTGTGGCCTACAACTAGAAGCTATAATACCTCCACAACTTTTAGTGGCATGATGTATGTTGAACTACCTGTCCTGGTCATTTGCTGATATGTGGTTGTTCATGTGCACTTGGCCATTAGCACCACATCATCTTTGCTTGGTCTATGATTATAAATTTTATTGTTTCTTTGTGGACCTAGATCTAATCATAACATAGAGACAGTTTGAGCTGATGATGCCCCACCCGCACACTGACCCTCGTACGTCATTTAATGCACCTCTTCAACCACAGTGCATTTTGCCCAGGGCAACTTTGCAACTTTGTGATGTAGATCCAGAGTGTGGGACTTAATTCATTCTGATATCAACCATATGTTTAGTTTACTACCTCAGACTGAAGGCTGTGGCTATCTTTTACTTTGCCACACCTGTCTTTGCTACTTTATATAAGAAGAGGTTTGAAAGACCAGGATTCAGCCATTCTGACACTAACTTCCTTTGGAATTGACCTTGTGAATATTGTCAAGCTCATATGCTATTTTATCATAGACAAGTATGGCTTATATTACTATTGTATTAGAGTCATCACTGGTAGATTTCTTAACGCCTTGGTCTTGGATTGGTCAGTTGAATAAGCAAGCTGGCAAATACCACTACATAGTGGAGACCTGTATAGAAATTTATTGGGGCTCCATGAAAATATGGAAGTGGTTTTTGTATATTGTGTACCTGTACTTCCCCACTGTTTTTGCACTTTGTGCAAAATGTACTATTCCTGACGCAACTGCCTGCTATATGAGTCCCAAAAGAATGTAAGAAGTACGTGTAATGTTAATATAAAATCAAACTTCAATTAAGTGTCACTGCTATTATATTCCTTTGGTCTATTATGTAATAGCAACATAATTATTCTAAAAATACATGTAATTATTTTTTAAAAACCATCTTTTTAAATTTATTTTTTTTGGTGCATGAGTTCAAGTATTACCAATTACCACATTTTTTTCACTTTTATTGGCATTTTTTTAAAAGGTTTATTTCTGCATTGTGATGGCATTCTTATTTTCTGAAAAAACGGCATTTTTCAAGATTGCCCTCACAGACATATAACTCCATGCCATTGTTTATTCCTCCTCAGTTATAAAGTATCTGTAACAGTCATATTAGCTGTTCATGGTACAATCCATGTACATGTTTATATATTTTATCATCTCTGATTTAATACAACCTTTTCCCTGAGAAGTGGGATAATTTTTGCATGCACAGTGAAGACTTCTATACAGATGTTTGCCAATATATGAAAGTACATTGCTGTCGAAGGAAAGGTAGATCATCCCAGATGGATGTTAATGGGAGCATTGAGGGCTCTAGTAGATCAGTCATCTGTGAATCAGATAGCACTTTGACCCTCAGTGGATGAAATTTTCAAAAAAGTATACAGAGAAGAGCATTGTTTGTTTTTTTCACATCAGTCTTCATCCCTTTGAAATTTTATCAGATTGTCTTATGTACATGTATATCATTTAATAGACTAGTTAGATTGCTGTTTTCAAGAAAGCATGTCTATGAAAAGCATTATTTTTTTTTTTTTAGATAATATTCTGTTGGTCTTTAGATACTCACTTGGGTCTTTTCATCATACATGTATTTGACCAATGTTTGCTTTTTTTGAGACACACATACTATAGATGCTTAGCTTTATTATTATCCTGTAACTTTTAGAACTTTCATTCGGTCATGTCTTATAATTTGATCGAAGGTCTACTATTTTCTAGAACCAAACCATTAGTTCAAATAAATTCTTTCCACGATACAGGTAGGATGGAACAATCACTCATTTTCAATTCCATTGTGTTGTTTGTCATTTCAATTCATGTGCAAATCATTTTGACTTTTGACTATGGCATCACATGGAACATACCAAATTAAAGACTCTTGATAGAATGAAAAGAATTCAAGTCCATTCTGAGAACATTTATCTTGAGAAAAGAGAATTTCTTTTATCTAAGGTTACTTATCATTCTAGTTACTCTCATTTTTACCTTACTAGAAGAGAACCCATGGCCTTTGTGGGAGATTTATTTTAATACAGCTAGGTCAAACTGATACTGCCCTGTCACTTAAAATGTATGGCAAGTGTGTGCATCTTGATGTTGATATTGTGGATGATTGAACTGAATGTTACTCAGAGAAAACGTGTTTGGTGTTTTGAGTGTGTCATTCTATCAAACATACAATTCGGATCAAACACTCGTGAATTTACTGTTCAACTATTATCACTTTTTTAGAATAACATCAGACATAGTAAGCTTGTTTTGGCTTTGAGTTAGTAGAAACACAGATTTTTGTGCAACAATGTTGTGTGTCAAATTTCATATGGATACATTCAGTACTTTTCGAGTCCATAAGCTTTGATGGGTTTTGTTGCAGATTTATAGTATAGATGTGGTGTTTGGATGTGTCCACCTTAAATTTTGAGAACAGATCTCTCAACGATTTTTTTTTCTCTTTCTCTTTTTCCTTTTCTATTGGATTTCTTGATTTTAAGTCAAGATGAGTGGGATGTGACTTAGGTAAGTTTATGTTCTGGGACTGCAATTTCTATTTTATGAACAATGGTTATGGGAGAATGTGCATAAATTTTGAACTTTTATGACACAAGAGATAGACACAATAGATGTAATAACTTTTTATAAGGGAAGAAAAAGGAAAGTATCAATAAACGTTGAATGTGATGATGGAATCAAGGAACAAAGGGTCATGGCCTTCTGTCACAGTGTTGTATATTTATATACATGTATATGCGTCATACAAAATCTGTACTAGAAGTTCCAGGAGGATGTCATGGTACCTGTACAAATTTAATGAATGTACAGATTGGCCTTGTTCTTGATCATTGTTGTTTCTGATACTTCAGTCCCTACAGCAATTTGTTTGATCATCAAGCTCTATGTTGTCTGAAGATCTAATGTCCATTGAATGGGTGCAAGAACTCATGATGCATTATATGTACTACTTTTGCAATGTACATATAAATGAATGTTAGCTAGGAAGAAACCTCTTAGCTGTTGTGCCTGTATGTATCATTTGTATTTTTTTATGAGAACTTTGGATAGAGTGAAATAGTTTGAAACATATGATACATGTTAGTGCAATTTTAGTGTGTCATCAGGCAATGTGTAAGACAGCTGAAAATGAAGTGAAGGAAAGCAGAGTAACAAAAAATTAGAATGACAGAAAGCTTAACTCAGACTGTTGTAACAATTTTTTTTTTTTAATCAATTTGTGTTTAATACACAATAATTGGCACAAAACTATAATTTTTTTTTCTTTTTTGGTTGTTTGTTTGTTTTGTTTTTTTTTTCTTTTGTTCTTGCAATAAGTTTAATGGAGACAATGGATTCAGCTCACTAAAAAAAAAAAAAAAATATGTTTAATCTAGTAGTATAAAAGCTCGAGATAACCTCCACCAGGAGATTGAAAGACGTATATAGACCGTAAGTATAAAAGTGAAGAGTCCAAAGATGGTGCCATTGCCAGTTGGCAACTAGCTAGCAATGGCATCATTTTTTAACTTTGGCAATTTAAAGTTGAAAACTTCAAAAAGTCCAGTCTGGCCATTGATTTGATCATTGTAGGTTGTGTTTGAAATGCTTTTCAAATAACATACAATTATGCTTATAATATTTTAATAGGAAGATAAATGCCTTGTCATATTATCTTTAATTCAGTTTGTTCAGTTGTTTCATGAACAAGGATAAATATCGTTATAGAGAAAACCTGACATTCCTGCAATTTCTGTTGACATGTTTAGGGTTAATCCAGTATTTGCATGTGCTTTCTCATCATGAAATAAAAAAGTTAGCACTTGTCTTTTACTAGTGCTAGGTGGGAGTATTAACGAGTTTTTAAGTATTAACGAGTTTTTTTTAAGCTCCAGCAGAGGAGGAAGTAAATTAAGTATATGTATATGCTGCAGTTTATAATCTGCATAGTGAAACTGCAGACGGTAGAGAGGCGTGGATCTAGTGTTACTAATATTACACACGATTTAAGCTATTTTCTTTCGATACCCTACGGAAGTTAGCGCCCACCTCTTAAACTTTGGTAAGCCAACACAAACGATTGAGTAATACACGGGCCTTATCTCTGGGTCAATGGACATAATACACCTGTAAGGCGATATGTGTATGAAAAAAATTCTAGAGAAATCCGATAATGAAACGTGCTTCTTTGGCATATTGCATCATCCATGGTTGCAATTACATGAGCGTTTTTTTTTTCCTTTCTTTTCTCCCTCTGTTTTTAGCGTGACTTGGCTCAACATTTTGATCTGTGTGTGGCTTTTTAGCACTGGTTTTATGACCTAAGCTTGAGCAGCTGCGGGGGATGAACGAATGACGACTTCATAATGGTACATGTCAAAGATTTTAATTACTCGCTCATTATGCCTTGTGAAAGAAGTCCTGTCCAAATGCATATTTCATGTGTGTGTTATATACAGTGAATCCTCGGGATACGACTAGCTCGGTTTACAAACAAGTTTTGCGAATAAATTTTACCTTGACTTCTGAGCAATGATTCAGAACACGCCCACTAGCCACAATCCCGTCGAACACGTGCTCAGTTGCGCTTGTCAAGTACACATTGCGTCAGTGTGGTGTGTTATTTTGTGTTCTTTGTTGATGTCCATGTATTTTAGCCCCAATTATGCCACGGAATAAGGAAAACAGTGTAAATGACAGCAGTTGTAAGAAGCACAATCGCATTACGTTTGAAATAAAGAAGAAAATAATTGTTAAACATGAGAATAGTGAGCATATAATTGACATTGCTGAGGCTGAAACGGATTACATATAATTGTATTTACTCTCATTTCAATGTTTCGGTTTACGAACAATTAGGTTTCCGAACTGAGTCCCGGGACTACTGTCATAAAAACCCAGGTACACCAGTCATAGTTTCTGCTTACGCTTTTAGGATAAAATGGAAGTGCATATATTAATAAGAGATTTCACAAAAGTACTTCCAACAATCTTGCGCAGCTGCCGCCCATGGCATTTGTGGTACTGATATTCAGCTTGCAGTCCCAGTAGTGGAATTCTTTTGCCTTTTAAACCTTACAATGCCGGGTCTGTAAGATGGGGAATTAGGGTTTGTTTTTGGTCAGAGAAAGCAAATAATCTTGGTATTAATTAAAAAATTTTATCTCTCAACAACTGAAAAAGTCTTTGAATTTAACATGAAAAATACCCCTACAATGGGGGCTAAGAAGCCTTGGCAGTTAAAGGTCAGCCAGTTTGGTCAGAAGAGATTTTTAGATAGAAATCTGAAATTTGGAAATTTTATCTTGATCATGACGTCTCTGCCAAAAGTTTCAGCTCATGGCAAAATATGAACACGCAGTCATATGAGAATATGCTAGTGTGTGTGAGTATGTGGGCGCCCTGGCACGTGTATGATATCAATGTAATAAAAGTCGGTTTTTTTTTTTTTCTGTCTATAAGATTTGTGTTATTTTCGATGTGGATACACCACGACAAGATGTTGGCGATGGGATCAGAATCACAAGAGCACACTAGCATGTTTTCTCCCCAAATCTCATAACCCCCTCCCCCCCCCCCCCTCACAACACCTCTCCCCCCTTTTTTAACAACAACAAAAAATCATTTTTGTGCCATAAATCATTAAATTTCATCCAGGAAATTCATACCCATGCAGGCGCTGTTTCTACAAGTTTCGTCTTGTTTTGAGTTCTTCTTATTATCTTAAAATTCGATTTGGTTCCCTCAGATGAAATCGTAGAAAATGTGATTGAAAATGCGAAGGCTTTGATAAGACAACGACCTGTGACGTCTACCTCACACTGTCACTCTAGATCCACACCGCAAGCTTAGCACATCAGCCCACCGCTGTGAATGCCGCGTGTTCTCTGTTCTTCGAAAATGTTTTTCATATTCTTTTGTGAGAACTAGGTTTTTAACATTTTGCTGAGAGAAGCTTCTAGTTATAAGTTTTAACATTCTCCCAGAGAACTTCATGGTTTTTAACATTCTCCTAGAGAACCTTCTAGATTTTTAGTATTAACAAATTGGCCCTTAGTTTTTAACAATTGATTCGCCTGGAATTTTTAACATTTTCTAGATTAGCTATCGACCTTTAACATATTTTCCTTGAGGACCTCCCAATTTTAACAGTTTTCTCGACAACCTACGATTTTTTAAAATCAGTATCCTGGACACTTCCTGATTTTTAAAAATTGTGGGAATTTTGTCTTCAGGGCAAGAATTCGTTCTACTTCTTCGAATCCTTTTTTCTCCCACATTATCACTTACAGAGATCAGCACCCTCCATTGTAGGGAAAATGATTGATTGCAAGCTTTTTTTTTTCTTTAAGTTGTTTGCAATATTTTCTTAGTGAATATCCTAGAAAAGTTTAAAGAATCTTCTACTTTAGGTTACGGTGTATGTGTGGGCGTATTATAATGAACATGGGCTCTGTCACTTCTTTACTACTGAGGCATAACAAACTTAGAAAAACAATGATGCACGTATTCATATAAAGTGTTAAATACATGTATATGTATACATAGGAGCATCGAAAACATACTCTTAGAACTCTGTATAGCTAAGTTTAAATGCAGCCGGCCCTATGTGGCTTCAAATGTGACAGTTGTTGATTATTGGCATACAGTTTTACGTAAATGACTGCTACGTTCTGAAATACGGAGATTGAATACAGCCAGGCGTATTTTCTTCTGTGACAGTTGTCCATAATTAAATCGGAGCATATGTATTTTTAGGTACATATCATTACATGTCACTGCAACCTTCTCAAAATGAAATACATGTACATGTAGCTTTGTCTGAAAATTGATATTGCCTGCAATGTGTTTAGTTTCAGTGCTATTGATTGTCCGTATTTTTCTTTTCTTTTTTTCTTTCTTTAACTGTTTTGCATAATAAAGATATTTAATTTGCATAACACTTTTTTGTGTTTTTCATTACTGTTACATAGACAGCAATTACGTTTTTTTTTAAACTCGTTAGTGTATAGGAAATATTTATAAGATGTACTTGCTAGTCTATAATATTATATATTTACATAGACAACAATATTACTGATGGACAATTCATTTGATATATAGGACGAAATTGAATACAAACAATGTTGTATAAGCTTATTTGTACATCATGGAAGTGTCCTAGAAATGTAAAATGGCGCTTGATCTAACCATGGTCTATTAATAAGAGGGCGCATGCATTAAACAAATGTTAGTAATAAAAGCTTGATTTAGTCACAGGCTGTTGAAAGGAAAGTGACTACATTTCATCTATTCTGCTCTGAGTGCGAGAGGCAAAATGTTATGAGAAGTTCCACTTCTGAGAACAGAACATTTTCATTATATCATATGGTGTATTTTTCAGAATGTTGGGTCACTCATGTTTCAGATAACAAAAGGAAAAGCGATTTCTTGCGTTAAAGACAATGTAAAGACAATGCACATGTTAGACTCTGAAAAATGCTAAAGAGAATAGCTCCATTAACAAAGGGTATCGAATCTGTAGACTGTAACTACTTGTGATAAGCACTGTAGGAGGAATTACCAAAGCCAGCCAAAGAAAATGACACATTTTGCGTTTGTGTATTAGACCGTCTATCTAGACATGTTTCTGACGGAGATCACGCCAATGGATGTACTGGTGTGCAAAACCTGTGATTGTGTTCAAGTATTAACCTAACTAATAAACGGACGGAATATACTTTGACAGTCTTTCAAAAACAAGACAGCAAGGAAAGCAGATGCAAATCTAAGTACTGAGATAAGGACAGAAAATGCAAAAGAAAGCAAGAAAGAAAAACATAGAGGGAAAGAAAGAGAGAACGAATGAATGAGTGAAAGAAGATAAGAAAAAAAAGAAGCCATAAATGCGCACTTTACCATTCATTATGTTTTGTTGTTTTTTTTTTAAGGAAAGGAGATAAGAAATGTTGGGTTTGTGAAGACGGAGCATTAAATACACGACAACATGCACACATTGAGACCACTCTCCAGTTATACATGTATAAACATGTATATTCATACAATCTAAGGTTAGTGTGATACAAATTGTAATTTTCAGCTCCCTTGCCAAGATAACTCTCATAACCTTTTCTTCGCTGGAATGTTATGGTTGTTCATTTAAATTGAGTTGTCTCGTCTACTCTAGATTAAACCCACCGACTGTTCCATCGTTCATAATGACAGGTTTTAAATACATACACACACACAAACACACATATATATATATATGACCTATTGCCAAGCAAGGAGTGTTGAAATCTATCATGACAATTTCCACTGGATGGTGTCATATTCAACAGACTGTATCTTCGAAAGTACTATAAATTTGTAATTGTTCAATAATTTATCAAACATGGCCCCACTGCATTGAGTTTCTGTTTTCAATATATTTCTTGTTAAATAAAGGAAAAATAATAGAGCAGAATCTGTTTTCTGCTTTCTCGGTCTGATATCACTTTCATACGATAATTTGACAGGAAATCAAGATTCGAAAAACAAAGTCGTTAACTTTAACCTGTTAGCGTTTTTTCCATTGCTTTAAAAACTCCCATACAACTGACAGGTCTTTGTCAAACACTAAAAAGAAATATAGGAACTTATTTGAATAAAGATACTATATTTCCTCATTACCCGCGATTTGCCATGAGTTTGACAGGAAAACGTATGTTAAGTTGAACATTTTTAAAATGCATAGCATGTTCATCAGATCTGCGTTCGAGTAAATTTTAAAAAAGAATAAAGAGTTTTAGCATGTCCTATAACATCTGAAGTGAAAATCCAACATTCACTTGCTTTCTGTCATATTTTATTACCCTACTCTTTGATGCCCTATTTCATGACAGATTTTTTCACTTAATTTACACTATGATTTTGCAATTCAATTGTCTAAAAAAATAGTTTTTTTGCAACCAATTCCTCTGAAAGTTTGCCTGCTCATAACTAAGTCATTCACATATATGCTGTATTCACTACATTGATTGGGGAGATATGCAAAATGCTTATTTTTCTTATTTGTATCACATGACCTATAGGATTTTCTCTTATTTGGCAATGGGTCATATATATATATATATATATATATAAAACATAGATCCTATCTAGTCTGACCATGGCCAGATGTTATATCTGTTATGAATTGCTGTCAATTATCTTGCAAAGATCATATAGCCGAAAGAATTATTAATCACCAGCAATTTATTCATGAATACAAATATCTTACTATCCATAATTTATACTTATCCACTGGAAAATGATCATGGCAATTTTTAAATATGAAACGACAGAACTCAAATAATTTTGAAAGGTACCAAATACATGTACGCTTATGTAGAACATATTTATTCGCCATTTATCATGCCATCATGCAAAGGAAAGAATGTAAATTAAAAAAAAAAAAAGAAAGAAAAGAAAACAATCTTCGGTGCTTCAAAGTTTGTTTGATATTCAATATGACATTTTTTTTTATCGGTAAGACATACAAAATACGAACAGCTTACATTAGTTAAAGTCATATAAACAAATGTGTCATATCATGACCGATTGTATTACGTACCTTTCTAAAACAATTCGATATCTACATCTACAGAAACAGACATCCCAACAATAGCACATAAATGTCTGAGATTATTCATAATTTCACATACAGTGAATAACAGCAACACAAAACACAATCATGGACACGTGAAGACAAATTTTGTCTCTGTTCACAGAAAACATCTACCAATCTCTATTTGTTAATTGAGAATCCCGTAATCGCTTCTGCTATATCCGTTCATGCGTGTTTCTGAAAAGATGACATTAAGTCGGTCCGGTTTAGTTGATTTAACATATCTGGTTAGCGGCCAAAGAGCTAATTTTGTTTATTTATTTATTTTATTTTATTTATTTATTATAGCTCTATCTATCTATCTATCTATCTATCTATCTATCTATCTATCTATCTATCTATCTATCTATCTATCTATCTATCT
>JBCEWB010000014.1:1788485-1803812 GCA_039654565.1 Peronia peronii | reverse complement strand
GCCGCCATGTCTTCCTCGGTCAAAACCAAGAGCGTTTTTACCCTTCCTGTGACAGATAATCCACTATTGCACCCTGAAACAGCAGAAACATGGCATATTTCACCATCATTAGGCCGTGGAAAGTCTATTTCGGCGGCCCAGGTGAACGTTTTCATTGATGTTCAGTGTGGTCAGCACCTCAGATGGTCAGTCAGTGTCCACCCCTGGCACTGGGGCTCCTAAAATTGGTGAAGGAGCATAATCAAGTCTTCTATATGTAATCTGCCCGTAGCCAGCGAAACAGTGATGATCTGTCACTGAATAAAAAGCTCCAAATGAGCAAGAGCCTGGATGGCAGAGGGGCAGGTCGACCTTTGCTTGACTCTGGTTGACTTTTTAATACCATTTTTATATTCAGAAGAGACCAAACTTTTAAAAGAAAACAAAAGCCCAAAACTGAATATTTTGAGCAAAAACCCAATTTCAGGACCCGTTCCCCCCCTTAATCAAATCTCACATACATATAACAGACAAATTGAAAATACAATAGAATCACTTCTAGGTATAAGATGACTATAGAGGAAAGAAGGCTGCTTTTAGCTTTATGACACCTAATTCACGTCTCCTATGATGATGAACAATTTTGGTACTCTTTCATCACAAAAAAAGAAGACAAGAAAATCAAATTCCAATACAAACTGTTGTGTTGTCAAACATATTCAGACAAAACAATCAGAATAATTGCTGCTGCTACATGATTAAGAATCTAACATAAAAAACAATCATCAAAATTAGTGAGACATTTAATTTCCTACATCTTGCACAAACTGCTCATAGTCTTCACTCCCTTCCATTGATGCCCTCTTTTCAAATGCCAGCCTTTTTTCCATGTTCTCCACAGACTGTGCATTTTCCCTCAGTTTCTCAGCTATTGGCAGGAAGTGGGCCTTGATCATGTCTGGGGTGGAGTTGCAGATGATAGGTTGTGTTCGAGCTGGTGAAAAAGAAATAGGTTTCCAGTTAACAAAGCATCCAGCAAAAATATATTCTAAAGTGATTAAATTGAAGAGCTATCACAAACTCGTGACATTTACCATGCCTATGAAACTTTCCTGTGGTGACTAAACACATAAATTGAGATACCACAATCCCTTTTCTTGTATCTCAACATATATTATATGGAAAATTCTATAGCACTTTTCTTAGAACAAACTTTTTTATCTCATGCTAAAAGACAGCTGTTTTGATCACTTTTTTTTGTCCCAACAGCATTTCTTCTGAATGATGTTTTAAAGAAGATATTATAAAATATATGTGATACAGACATAAGCACATTCAAATGCAAGGAGATAAATATACATCATCATTTATCAATGCTTACTTGCAATCCTGTTCATCCAAGGTGCATCTTCACTACCAATATTGCTGAGGATGAGCTTCAAGACATTGCCAAGCACTGAGTTCATCTGCTGTGCTGTCACCTCAGACACATAATTCCTGGGTCTGGGACAGTCAAAATAATTTGAAAAATCCTTTCTCTTTAACACAGGACTCCTTCAATCTTATGTTGTGCTGATGAAATTATATGGAGTTATGCCATCTGCATAAAGATACTCTTATTTGCACAAATTTAACTAATAATCTCATCTATTAATGATAAAATTTATCTTTGAAAATAAAACAAAGAATCTAAGAATATGTGATATTCACTTTGTTTAGGACACTGGAACAAAAACAAATTGTACAAATTAATCTGAAATGAGTAAGTATGCTGAATCCCTAAGCTGTGCTGAGCAAGCTTATATGACAAATGAATGAGATATGGCTCTTGTAAACTGTGAATATATATATATACTAGAAGAGAACCCACAGCCTCTGTGGGAGATTTTTTAAATATAGCCCTGGGACTTAAAGTGAATAACAAGTGTGCACACCTCAATGTTGATATTTTGGTTGATTAAACTGAATGTTACTAAAAAAAACAACATGTTGTGAATGTGTCATACTATCAAACGTACAATTCTGATCAAGCACCCTCATGAGTTTAGTATTCGATTGTTATAACATAAAAAATAATACGCTTTTTTCAGGTTTATGTACATAGAAACACAGATCCATATGCAACAATGTTGTGTGCCAAATTTCATATGGATCCATTCAGCATTTTTCGAATCGATAAGCCTACTGTGGGTTTTGTTGCGGATCATAGTACAGATACAGATGGCAATTTATTAACATATCTAGTTACCCTTATCTCACCATCCCATATGAGGCAAGACACTGGGGATCACATACTCACTGAAATTAGAGTCCAATTTCAAAATTTTCTCATTCCTGTAGAATATGATTTAGACATTCATATCTATAAAGCCAATCTCTGTGTTATTCTAGTACTATACACCACTCCTCTTCCACTTCCTTCCCTTTTCTTTGACTTTTCAATAGTTACCAAACACTCACCTGTCAAAATGAGTGCCATCTGGACCTTGTTTCAACCAGCAGGGTAGGTAACTGTTAACATAAATAACAGCATGGTACAAAAATCTCAGTTGTCTCAATCATTTTGTATTCTACTTTTGTGAAACATATATGAATTATGTGATGGTTGAAAAAAATATTATGATTGTTATATCTTATTCCTGTTAGCCTCTAACTCCATCTGGAGTTCTTGGGTGTTTTCTGATGAGCTGTGCACTAATCTTCTTCATTTATTGAAGTTGTCAATCACGGTCTTGATCTCCTTGATCTTCCTGAATGTTGTCCATGTTTCCTTCTGCCTACCTCTTTTTTAGTTTCCATCTATTGTTCCTTGTATCACAGTTTCAGCAAAGACCGACAGATCTCGTTACATCGCCACACCATCTCAATTTTGATTGCTAAATATCAAAACTCAGTTAACTCACTGAAAAACTCATCTAAGTCTGTGGTCTAAGTAGCTAAACTCATGCTCAGTATCACTTCTTAATGTACTCACCTGCACACCATGGGCAAGGTGACTTCAATTACATGTGGTGCTTCATGGTATTTTCCACCTGAGTGAGCCAGCTCTTCAATTTCTGTGACAATCTTTTCCAAAGTTGGCACATTCTCCTTCAACTGATCCATGACCTCTGTTAACATTATAAAACAAACACAAAATAATTGATTAATTCATATGTACTTACTTCACTTTAGTACAATCGCATTCATACAAGCATTGTCCACTGGTCTTCTATCTGAAGTTACATTTAATTGGTATCAAAATATGTCAGTAATTCTGTAGCATTTTTTTTCATGCCTATTTATGCATTCATGGATTTGTCTTTTGGTGTTTAAAAAAATGTCTTGCACCCAGGGCAAATGAGTCGGAAGTTGTGCCGGGAGATTTCAAGTTACGGCCGTTTTTAACTATTTTCCAACTGAGATACCAAAATTTTGTGTTTGTTTCCCACGAAACAAAAATTCAACCTTTTCTAACCTGAAAGAAGAAATTTGGTATCTGTGTCAGAAAATAGTTAAAAACGGCCCTAACTGGCAATCGCCCGGACACTTCCGACTCATTTGCCCTGGGTGCAAGACAAATGGTGATGGTGACTGATTTACATCAGAACATGACATTGAATTTAAATAGACTCATTATTTAAATGAAATAATAAAAAATGAGCTATGATGCTGCAAGGCTTATAACATTGTGGAAATTTTCTTTCTCTACATAGAGGTAATTATCACTGCAACAGGATTATAGTTAACGGTTCAAATTTGTCTTGTAATAAACACTTAATTAGAAATCAAAGAGATGAGAGAAAATAGAAGAAGAATCACTGAGAAGTACAATGACAGAAATTTACTTAAAACTGACATATTGCCACTTAAAAGTCAAAATAATACTAAATAGCTTAGACAGAAATTTAATAACTTTAAGTTCATGTTCATTTTCACGATAGGCCTATATTTCCCTATAGACAAATAACGTATTTGCATTTTCTTCCTGACCACATTACCTTGAGCCTCCAAGGAGTGTTCAGAAATTTTGCCTTCTAAGCCAAACAAGATTGAATGTCGATTAAACTTGTTCTTCTCTGGTTCCAAGAAAGCAACTGGGAAGCAGCTTGCAAATGCACCAACACATTCTCCCAAAGCTGGACGATGTCTTCAATGATGAGAATGAAAAGAGTAAAATTAACAGTCAGATTTAGAAACAACATGTTATGTTCTATTATGACATTGCCTTTTCCTACTATGGAGACCTGTTTCACACACTGAAAAATATGACCTCAATGTAATGAAGTAAAATCAAAGCTCAAGTTTGACCGCTTCAAATCAAAAACTCTCCAAAAAAAAAAAAAAAACACAGAAAATTCTACAGCAAATTGTTCTCAAGTCACCAGTTTTGCTCAAGTATTAGAAAAAAAACACAACATTTTGTTAACATTTTTTTATGTCTGTAGATTTCAATGTCAAGAAAATTCAGACTCAGGCCATGGAAAGTTTACTGAGTGGAGCAAGAAAGGAAAGGTGAACATTTTGTTTGAATTGCATAAAACAAAGTAATGAACCAAACATGCATTTGTCAGCAATACTCATGCTTGGTTATATCATACAAGATGAAGTGGATCTTTACTGTGTGATATTTTGCAGCTTATTTTCCAGCTCTATAAATTTTTATCCCTGCTGAAAGATTAAAAAAGTATAGTTTGGTTCATTATAATGTCTCTTTCTCATAATTTAATATTTAAGTTTTTGAAACAACTGTAGTTTTAGGCCCAATGATTAACCCACTCATTTCATACGTTATACAGCCAAAGCTCTCTACAATCTCTGGCAATGTTTTGCTTATTTTTTTCATTCATGTAAATACATTTAATACACATCAGATTAATATTTTTCACAAAACTTGATAACTAAAGTAAACATTGCTAAATGTAATCTAATGCCAGCATGTTGTCAGGATGCCAAACAACTAAAATGCTCAATCTCTTTTCTTGATGGCATATAGTCTTTAATATTGAAAATAATAAGTGCCTCTAATGGTTGTCCCATTCACAGTGAATTCTTTTTCAAAATAAACTGTCATAGATTACATCCTAATCAAAACGTCACAACAAATAACTGAACATTGATATGGGAAATTGTCCAAATTTGTCGTGTAGATCATGGGTTTGTGGATCATAACATCTTTAAAACAGCTGATACTGGTGCTCAGCACCAGAAGTTTGGGAGGTGATAGAATAGCTGGCAAGGAAGAAAACAAAGAGAAAAACAATGTAGTGGGAAACAAACATTTTTCTGAAATCAGCTGAATGGCAAACATGTGAGGATAATAAACAAACAAACAAAAAATAATGGTCTAAACACTAATACAGTAAGTGTTGGGACAGCTAAATGAATTATCACTGTTGTCCAGTTTGTCAGAACTGACAGAAAAGAAAAGATCAAAATTGCTTCCTACAATAAAAGATGTAGAAATCAGCTGCAAGCAAAGCTATGAACACAGGGAATGAAGCTGTCACATACCATTGACTGAAATGCTTTGACAGTGATTTGGGGAAAAGAAAATGGTTAATTCTATAAATTCAATGTTGAACAGAACTTGTGCTGCACGGCTCAGTGGAACAATATTGTGAGCAATACAATAAATGAAAATTGACTTTAATAAAATGTTTGGCTAACCAGCAAGTCAGCCTAACCAGCCTCATCTTTACAAAAAAAAATGTGTATAGAATTCTAAATATAAGTACTTCTTTCTTCCACAGAAAAAAATATTAAGCTTTGGTGACAAGCTAAATCTACCTATTCTTTTCAGTAAAATATCTGAATTAGGCTAATTTATGACTAGATTCAACGGGGAACTTGCTTTTCTCAAAGAATGTTAGTCATGATAGGTAATTGGTTGACCTAGTGCAAAGACAGTGGAGTTAACTAGACGGTTCCTGAGACATCATTCTTTTTGAGAGATGGGCAAAATAGCGATGACGTGGCAGGGAACTTTGGTATGGACATGCATAGACAAGGATATGGTAGCAATGACCAGTGAAATTAATAAATCTGTTTGTCAGAAAGGTCTGTGACCTATCATAAACAAGGTGATGCTATTCAATTTTACTAGACCATTGGTCAATGAAACCTAAAGTAATGCATAGTCTTACATAGTCTTACACAACACAATAATCTGATGTGACTTTAATTAAACGATTTATGGTTTAATTGTAATACTTGACACAAGAGAGAGAGTCTAAGCAGCATTCAAAAGAGTTTCTTATAAGATGGCATTATTGAACACCGGTACATATTGCACTGCAAAAAAGACCAGTTGTACAAGATAATTTTAACCCCTTTTTTTTTGTCTCTAGAGCTACCTTTGAGCAGTGGTTAGCATCTTATTATTATTTACTGTTCACAGAGAAGAGTGACAACATCTCTTCACAACTCTTTGTTATCCATGAAAAGAAACAGAGTGACAGTGTCATAATCTCTAATCATGTCACTCCTTACAAGCCGGCCTGACTTGCTTACTAATAGTTTTTGATGTCAGAAGGACAAATTCCATGTCCTTGTGAAACTTAAAATAAATATAAGGACTTTGTTTTGCAAGAAGACTACATATGTGAGGACTAATGGAGAAGAGCAACAGATGTCCAGTTTCTATAATTTTCAAGGCTGAAGTCTATTGATTTAGTCCTGAGCCTTAACTATCCCACCATGAAAGATCAGAAGGAACAGCTACTGTAATCCTAAGAAATGGCTTGAATCAACAATTTAACAAACAACAAATTGAGAGTCCTTAAAAACAAAATTTCAGCTTTCTTCCATGAGTAAAAGTGGACAGGCAGGGTTCTTCCCCTCTGGCTTTCATGTGTATTCTAAGAGATATGCAATGAGAAGTTGTATTTAATTCTGATCAATCACATACAAATGTGTGATATTACTTTGCTTTTAATGGGACACTATTTATTTTTTTTGTCTGACTGTGATTCAAGAAATTTGTGCTAAAGAAATCAGCCACACTGCATTCTGTATATGAAAAAAATCTGCTGATTTGTTTGTATGAAACCTTTGCTCATAAAGCACAAAGCCTTTTTGGGGAAGTTTGGATTCATGAAAACATCAAATGCTGTGTCTGCTCTTCACCATTACTACAACTGCGATAGAAATGGTATGATTCAGACCATTTCATCATTATTATCATCCTCCATAATAATCAGGTGTGTCTGCAAACCTTCAGTACTATCTATATCACCAAACAAACAGAGAAAAATCCATTATTTTTGATCTTTTACACTACATCAGTTTCTCTTCATTGTGCTTGCTCTTGCTGAGACTGCTGCAATCCACATTGTGACTTGTGCCAGGCTCTGATCTTCATGCTCTGATACTTTTGACCTAGTGTCCCTTATCTTTTCACTGTCAAAAATGTTAATAAACAACAGTTGACTGAGTCCAACTGGTGGATGCTGAAAAACACATATACTATTCAATAGAAGTTAAGCACCAATTTCCCAACAGCTCATAACAAAGAAAGCTTAGCCCATTCATTTTAAAATGTTTGATGAAGTTTGATAAAAACATTCATGTTAAAGATAGATGGTTGGTACTAAACTTTTGACTTTTGCAAACATTCTGAAATCTAGGGTTATGCTTTCTTTCTTAAGAGCTGTTGAAAAAATTATCCTCAACTCGAGGGCTGCGACCCAGCCTAAGGCTTTCAACGGCCTACGGCGCGCCTTGTCGGGCTTGTCAATTTGGATCTCGGCGCTAGTACTTCACAACAGGGTGTTTGTTCTGACTATAGAGACTTCGGAGTGACACAACGCGGGCCCAGATTGACCGCCTTACTGACCAATGTCTTCCTCTAATCCCTCCCCTAATTCCACCCTTTCTTCACATGTAATAACATTTGCAATGAGCCAATGGTAGAAGAAGAGATTTATTTACAAAGACATGTCAATTTCATATGGATGCCAATTTTCTCACCCCTTATCCCACAGGCCATTCCCATTACAGATTTGCTCATAACCTGATGGAACTGCTTGGACGAAACCACTTCACATAGGGGTGTATTTACGTTTTGTTATAGAATCACAATGTAAACTGCAAGCTATCATTCCTCTGACCACGTGGACTTAGATTATTCTTATTAGACTGGCTGACGTTGATGGGTCAGCAAGAAGTATATACGAGTGATCTAATGATGGCACAGAGTGAGGGCACAAGAGAGCTATCTGATATATAAACTAATAGACCCATAGGCTACTTTAGCTTTCATTCACAGCAATTATAGCTCACTTGTACTCTCAACAGCTTGATTGCTGGTCAATGCGAAACTTGCTGAGTGGATCAAGTGGTCAGGGGAGTCTGCGTTATTATTCAACATGGTATAAACAAAGAGACTACATGTATTTGATACTCTCTCACATCATAGTATAGTTTCTTTTGATTGTAGTTTCGGACCACTTGAGAAAACTTGAGTAGGCCATGTGGCTTTTGATTTCTGTTCTTCTCTTCTGTTCAAGAGGATTTCATCTTTAGGCATGGAATTTCTCAGTATTCTATTAGGTAAAGTTTCCTTTACCTTGTGAAGGAGTGTCTGTTGAGCTGCCCATACCTATTATGGCGTTAATTTGACAAAACTGAGGCCAATAAACTGCAAGTTTAAATGACATGGTGAGAAATATCACAGCGCAACGAGAAGCCTCCATGGATAAACACGGCATTGCATGCAAGGATTCACTTTATCTGTTGTCTAAATACGGGATGCGCAGTTGTAGGATTAACTTCTATTGGGTAGTATATATTCATTCTGGTTGCAACAAAACATGTTTTCATTTTACTACTGTTTTTCTTTTATTCTTAATAATTTGACCAGTGTTTATCTCCAAACAAATTTCTAGCTAACTGGAACAATGCAGACACTTGTCGACTTCACACTAGTTCTAATTCTAGTAAAAAACAGATGCTGTTAATGCCCAGCAGGTTACCAAGGAAATGTATGAACAAATAGCTGTGGGTCAAATAAAAAAAATGAATATTTTCTTGTTAGGACTTCAAATCTTGCATGACAGTGTTCTGCAGTTAACTGTCTTGTATAATGAATATATTTGATGCAATAATTGACAATAAAAACAACACACTCAGCCATGCTGCTAAGTCTATACCAAAGAAAATCCAGTTACAACATGGCATACAATTTATCAGTTTGATATATCATATCTCAATGTTAGATCAGTGTTAATAAAAAAACAATTGTTCTTTCATGTAAGAACTCACTTTCTCTGTCAACATGTATTCCAAGACAGAATTTATTAATCTATTTTTTAAGATAATCAGCAGGAGACATGTTTAATGATGATTCTTCACCTGACTTGCAGATCATCTCTATGTAGTATTAAAATAACAACTTTTGCAGTGTCACCTATGTTTAGATCATAAAGGAAATTTGCATATAAGTTGTGAGTTTATTTTGAGGAGTTAATAATTCATATCTGAGATGAATAAATTAAAATGTCGGCAGACATGTTCATGAATTTTGTGGTCACAATACCAAATTGCTGTTACTACAACAAAAAAAAACACTCAACACTAGGTTAAAAAAAATGATTGGCTAGCCACACGCAATATACCTGGCCAGTTCCGCTTGGATTGTGTCTCTATAGCACATAAAGAAACGAGGAAAGCACATGAGACAGACAATTCAACCAATGACTTATGAACAACAAATACGTTCAAATAGAAAAGAAAGCAATGTTTGGCTATTTTCATGAACTCTGCAAACTCTTCTTCATGTCATGAGTAATTCATAAAGCTTCTGACAAATTTGCTATACAAACATACCCACACAAATAAATCATTTATTTGACTTTACTGTGTCAGCTAGAGCTATCATACACGAGCACTCTGAATAATAATTAACAAATGAAATTCTGCCAATTAAGTATTAAACCAGTGCCACAGTATCAATTGAAATGAATTTTTTTAATATTCCATTCCAATTTGAAACTTTGTCAATTTCTATTTTTGACACCAGATATTCAGTGTTTCACACAGGACATTTTAAGTGAGAAGTACAAAAAAGGAAAATGAAAATTTTAAAAGATCACAAAAGTACACAAGCAAAATTATAAAATGTTTTCAGAGTCCTTAAACTCTGCAATGGTATAGAATTTCATAATTCTTGCCATATCACTGATGTGAATGCAGAGTCAAGCAAAGAAATTAACAAAATAAATAAAGATGTGCCTGCTTTCTGACAACTGTGGTTTTTTGATATTGAAGCAATTAGACCATGTTTGGGTTAATGTTACAAGATACCAAAATCTCAATTTCTTGAGTCTTACAAATTCACTGAAAAACAAACTCTTATCCAGACAGCCTGTTCCTCCACAGATACCTATATCACATGCACCAGACCTCAGTCCCAACTCTCTGAAGCAGATTCACAAGATGCATTTGTGCCCATCTAGATAAAAGCCCAAGTCCTACTATTATAGCATGATGATTCATAATAAACATTTAACGACCTGACAGCTCATGATGCTAATCTTGCAATGAACAAAATGACCAAGGAAGAATGGCTACTTGAAGGCAATCACCTTTGTTCATCTTTTTGACAATGTTTTCTCAGTCAAAATCCTAGTGACATTACACTTCAAGACAAAATGCAGCAAGATTTTTATGAGTGAGAATAGCGATAGAAACAACACTGTTTTAATGAACCAAGCAAGGTATAGTCCTTTATACTTTCAATCACTGATCCATGTAAATTCTACACTATCCACTCTTGCCAGCTTGATTGACATGCACTAAAAATAAATGTTTTCTTTTCAGTTCTCACAATGAAACACATCTTTGGCGATACATGACTGATTTTTCCCTAGAAAAAGTTACAAAAGAATAGAGCTTCACCAACACTGAAAGAAAGTTTTTGAAATCAAAACAAAACAGTTTGTCTTCTGAGAGTAATAAAAATTCAACTGGAATATCACAAACAGAAAATAACAGAGTGTTTACAATGTAATTTTGGATCGAATAAAAAAAATGTCTCTTGAACGACTGACAAATCATTGTGATGACATACCTTTGAGCAAAAGTTGAACTGCTTGTACCCAGTGTGTAAAGAGCATTGAGGATACGGTAGCAGGCTAGCTGAGATTCACCGACTGGTAGAAAAACAATTCAAATGTTTGATTTGAATGATCTAGGAATGGGTCAACATAGAGCTCCAATTCTTAACTTTTTGAAGCCTACATTCATCTTAAATGACATATCCTGTTTTAAAGTTAAGATCAAAGTTTGTAGAAAAGATGAACTGAAATCAACAAAACAAGCATTGAATATTTCATTTTTCAGCATCTGCTCTTAATGTGCACTCAGAATAGACAGAAAATAAAGACAAAAATAGATCACCAGTTGACCTATTTAATTAAATATAAAAGAACAAAAAGACTAGATAACAACAATCAAAACAGGGACAAATAACATCATTAATGTACACATTTAAAAGATCTGTACTACATATAATCCATTTATTGTGCTGAGTATGCCTGCAACCAGACAGCTCTTGACCTACCGAGCATGTCCCCACCAAATTGGTTGTGTCCTATATGGTCATAGAAGGAGGACAGTACAGGAAGCAGCACCATATGTACATAGTCCAAGGATGTTGCTCCACGTGTGATGGTGCCTTTGACATGACTGAATCTCTCCTTCATCAGGTTGTCCATCACCTGAGCTAAGTCATCTGCAGCATTGTTGAAGAATGGGAGTAGTGATGATCTGACAAATTCTGGACTATTCTTCACCACAGACCTATGGATGGCATATGTGATTTTATTTTGCTTCTAAACATTTTTATTGGGATGCATATACGACCTGTGATTCTCATTTTAGTTCTCATAAAAATTGTTGTCATGTTCAAGGCTTGGATTTATACATAATTCAGTTAAACAATAAGAATGACTAAATGAAAAAAAAAAAGAGCAGTGAGAAGCCCTTGCTTGCAGTTATTCCTAGCAGGCTGATGCCATACAGCCAAAAAAGCTGAGTGAGAAAATGTGAGTTAATTATGCAGGATTTGGATACTTTCTTTGCTCTTGAGAAGTTAAATCATATATAACTGCTTTGTCGTACTCATTTTTAAGCTGAATTTTAGCCATCAGGAAGCATTTTGGAATTAATGAAAATCAGCATTGGAATGAAGGGGCATAAAGATAAGTGACAAAGGTATCAAGATCTTGAATAATCAGAAAGGACAGTCTGACATGTATGCCATTTCATAAATTTTAGCTATTATATGCTACTTGATGCAAAGGCCTCAGTTTTTTTTTCAATTCTGGAATGGGGCCTTAGTCTTGTAAATAACATGACCAATAGGAGACCAATGATATACCTGAAGTCCACAGCTTGTACCATGACCCTCAAGCAGCGGACAGAGATGTTGACATCATGACCAAAGGCAGTGATTTTAGCTCTCAGAGTTTGGGCCAGCTTACAGAAAAGGCTGGAAATTAAAAAAACATTAAATCAAACAGGGGAAAGAAGTTGATTTGATGCCTCCTTCTTTTTCTTTTTTTTTTTGTTCTTTTTTTTTTTTTTTTACCCATTATATCTTCCAGGGAAGCTGATATTTCTGATTGCAAGAACTGAAAGCAACGAACTGGACAAAAATGACAGAGATGAACGAGGAGAAATAACGTATTATTTCTATTGAGATGTCTATCCTCACACATTTTGATATGTTTTCCAAATATACCATTTCTATTACGGTTCCACAGCCAGGACCTCAATTACCAAGATCATAGTTATCCTTATTTCACTGAAATAAACTGACATCTGACAATGTATGAAATGAAATTCAGAATGACAGCTGTCCAAGTCTAAAATAGGGATATGACAGATTTCTTCAGTGCTTACCTTGCTGTCATTTCCTTCTCTTTTATGGAGGCCATGCTATTAGAGGCTTGTGGAGAATTAGGAGATGCTATGAAGTAGGCTTGATGGGCATGGAAGTAACGCTCCACAAATGGCAGGACCACCTGACACAAAAATTGAAATACATAACTGCTTGGTCGAAATATTGTTTTCTAAAATGAACAGAATTGAAAAAGTAAATGCCTTGTAATAACTGGATGATTTCAAGGCCTCTTGTGAGTAGTTGGTTAAGTCAAATTTAGAATATTTTTGTTTATACAGTGGTTTCTGCCTAAGAACCCAGTCATTGGGAGACAAAAAAAGCGGGTTCTTACGTGGACGGGTTCTTAGGCAGACTGAAAAGTTACGCAACCCGTCTGACCACAGACTGTCTTCACTTCTATGATTAGTTGACTGTTACCATTAATTAAAGATTTATCTATGCAAATAAGTACAGCCTTCTTCCCTGTGTGTATGTTATAATTAGATCTAGCAATTCCTGATCTTTTTTTTTAGCATATAATTACATCAATAATGTCCAGTGCTTAAATGGCGTAAGAGTTTTCACATAATGGTATCACTCTTGAAAACAAGATATTGCTATGCTAAGCCATGAATAATCACAGGAGTGACTCAAGTGTTTACAGACTGATCAAAGTAGCAAAACAGCTGACCAGCCAGGAGGCTAAACTTACTCCTCTTTATCCACAAAGCCAATCACAAGTGCTGTCCCACGTGTTGTCAAACAAAGAAATGGTTATGGGTTAACAACGTGGCCTGATTATGCAGTCATACATCAACCATCACTTCCATTCCTTTGTCTACCTGTTCTCTCCATCCCTGTCCCCATTTTACTGCACATCTAGCACTGTGCATTTCTCTCAAGTGGACAGCATGATGTGGAATTATATCATAAGTACTCGGGTGTCTTGGCCAGACACCGGGCTCTTAGGCGGATTTTTTTATTTGGGAGCGCCTGGAGCGGGTTCTTAGTGGGGTAAATTATAGAGGAAAAATTCCGTTCCACAGCAGAGGCGGGTTCTTAGGTGGACCGGGCTCTTAGGCGGAGGGTTCTTAGGTGGAGACCACTGTAGTAGTTCACGACAGTGACCATGATTTTAATTTTATATGCTCAGAGACTAGCTTAAGAAAAACTAATAAAAGCCATTTTGAATCTGAATATTGAAAACTGGAAGTATGTGATACTGGGTCAAGTCTCATAAGCGTAGGTTCTCATTTGGAATGAATAAACTCTGTCATCTCTTTCTAAGAAAAAGTTTTATTAAAACCATCATGAATCACTAACTTGCATTGTGGGAGATTGGGTTCACTGTTTTGACCATGTACATGTAAAGTGTAAAAAAGATGTTAGTTCCTCTTCTAAAGCAAAGATGTGGTAATCAGTCAGAGAATTGATAATCCATCAGGACCAAATTATTTACTCTTAAGAAAATCTAAACCTTTAGTCAAATGATGTTTTAAATAATAATTATAACGATGAATGAACATTTTTAAACTCAACCCACCTTGCCAAAAAATTTGACATCTTCTGTGGCTGTACTGTAGCTGTGACGTCTTGAAAAACGTGTGGAGGGTCTGGTCATCTGCATGTTAACTGAGGCTTTGTCCAGATATTCCAGGAGTTTCTCAAGCAGGCTGTAGGCAAATCTGCGCTCGGTGGCTGACACACCAACACCACTATCACCCTCATTCTCTCTGCCAGCCCTATTGGGTTGAGATTCACGACGACGATTCATATCCATGTCACCACTACAATGTGACCAAGGTCAAAAGTCCAAATCAGAAGGATGAGAAACAAAAGTCCAGCACCACAGTCAAGGCGAAGTGGTGGATCATCAAGAGTAGATGCAATATGAGGACAATGCCATGTGTCAAGTTGAAAATGTGTGTCAAAGTTGACAGCCATCAGAGGTATTGGAGAAGTGGGAAAAAAATGAAATGAACCAGCATTATTACAAAATATGTTATGTAAATCAAACAATAATACATGGCAAATTCAAATATTTAAGAGCTCCTTTTTTCTTTTTTTTCTAATGATAATTTTTTTTACACTGAAAATGAAAAAAAACAAAAAAACTTCCTTTATTGTATATGTCATTTGAAAGAAAATATTGAGACACAAAATATAACTAGGCAAAAATATTTTGAGTCAGTCTTATATCTTCCAATTATTTCTAACACAGAAAAAAATTATTTGGTGACTCCTAATCTAGTATCTACATGCTCCAGAAAAATATGTTGAACACTGGACGAACACATCCTAGACTATTAACTCGAATTAATTTTCCAAGCAGATTCATGAAAAGACTAAGATGCAGCATGTACATAGATAAAAACAAGTTGGCATAAAAAAAAAAAAAGACAAAAAAAAAAATGACAGAACAAAAGAACTAACAGTACAATAGAAATTATAGCCATGGGAGAATCGTGCAAATAATAAATACT
>JBCEWB010000014.1:1752809-1784045 GCA_039654565.1 Peronia peronii | reverse complement strand
ACAACAACATGTCAAAGTTTCTCTTCTTAGTCTGATGAAATAACAAATCTGAAATTTTCACCTGCTTACCCCCTTAATATCACTCACTTTCCTCTAAACTTGAACCACGTTTGTTATTCTGGTGAGAGTCCATGTTCATTTAATCAATCTCAACGTCAGCTCTAGCTGGAAAAAACATTTTATATACATATTTTATTTTTAGTCTTGTACAAAACCTGAACATTAAAGTTAAGACATAAACTTTGTCTTTAAGTATAAGTGGAATGCCCATTTAAACAGAAACAAAAAAAAATTGTAGAGAACTTCTGAAAATGGATCATCCTAGATGACTACTCACATTGGCAGGATCCTGGCCTGGGAACACTCTGACAGCATAATGGTACTCATCCATCTGCTCTGCTAAGGCATTCATCTCACTCAGCTCGCCTTCAGACTGGCCAAAGTCTGAATCCTCACTTCTGTACACATGACGAGATGACAGCTCATCTTGGAACTCATAGGGAATCAAATCCTTGTCATTTGGATCTTCAAACTCAGCATCAGTGACCTTGACTGCATGGTGCTTGCCTCCTTTTTTCTTGTCCAAATGCCCTGTGCGAGCTGACACACCTTTCTTGTCCAGGCTAGAATATTCAGTACTTCGAGCTCGCCCCATGTTGTTTGGAGATGGATCACGTGACTTGGACTTCTTGAAAAGAGAAGTAAAAGATGGTTTGGTTTGTTTCTTGGCAGCTGTTTGCTGCTGCTGCTGCTGATTTTGTTGATTTTTGTCTGCCATCAGTTTGGCTGAGTCTAACACCTTGTCAGCTAGTAATGAAAGTTTGGATCCAGTGCGAGGTTTTTCCTTGGGTGGGCTGAGGAAGGAATCCATGCTCTCATTCAGTTGAGATTCACTGGCAGAGGATTTCATGCCTCGAGATGGCTCTCCAATACTAGAATCATCCAGAGATTGCCCAGTTTTGATGCCTTTCAGGTATGATTTTCTCCTCTCAGCTGCACTTAACTGATCATCTTCTGTATAGTTATGGTGCAAAGCTGTTGAGAGAAATGCAAAAAATGTCAAGATTGTTAAATATGTGTGTAAATGTTTATCTGTTCATCTATATTATGTATAATAAGTCCTTCTTATCACATATTCATATGCCTACAGTAAATTTACCTACAACACTTTAACATTCTCATATGATCTGCACAAAATATAATGATGTTATATATATATATAAAATAATATATATATATATAGCGACAATCAGTCATTCAAGTAAGTCAAAGACTTGCTATTTAGGATTATTGCTAAATTATGATCTCTTACTCATCAGTAATAAACCAGGCTATTATTAATTCACAGAAAACAATTATGAGATACAGAATTCCATAACAGGTAATTGAAGTGACATATGGTACATTTTTCACAGAAAGAATTAAAAACACACAAAAAAATATAATGTGAATGTATACTCACTTTTTCTCAGTGTGAGATCAGGTCCACCATTCATCATCTCATTGATACTGTAATCTTCTTCATCTATAGGAATAGATACGAAAAATGTTAGGAAATATTAATTGAAATGATTCATATTATGAACGTTTTAGACACTAGCAAATCCGAAAAGATTTCTTTTCCTATGGATCTATATCAAATACCACTGAAGAAAATTTTGATCTCTACATTATATCAGACCAACAGTGAAGAAATCTTGGATTGAAGTGCTACTGCAGTAAAAAGAATTCTATTGTTCTTCACGATTTTCCTTCTGTCTTTGCATAGGTCAGTCATTTTGAATTCCACTCCCCCAGTTAGTAGATCAAATATTGATTATGTCTGACCTTGCAAAAATAAGGACTTCTCAATCCAAAACAAGATAATATACAGTATTTGAGAGACCTATCCTTCTCTCCCTTCCTTCCTTCCTCATTTCATTGCTTAGTTTTCCATGCTTCCTTCCTTTCTTCATCCTTCCTTCCTTCCTTCCCTCCCTCCCTCCCTCTCTTCTTTCCCTCTTTAAAAATCTGATGAGAACTAAGAACAAAAAAAATATTAGATGTGTCTCTCCCTCTCTTTCTGAAATAAATAAGTGAGCCTTTCAGTTTGATTGTGATGACTAATCAACTTGGCAGGAACACCAGCACCATCTGTTGGGACTTACTTGCTTCTGGGATGGCTTCCTCTATTCTGTTTTCTATATTATTAAAGGAAAATCCTGAGTCATGCTCTACTAAGCCGTTTTTATCACCAATTCGTCGCACAGTGTCTGTGGCAGGAAAATGGGTTGAAAAAGGGAAGGGAACAACACTCATTAGTAACAATGTTAAGTGGTTGGAGATCACACAGATTTTTTGCACTCTACAGTGAAAAATAGCAACAATTTAAAAAATGCATTTATTTATACTTGAGCCTTGTGGAAATCCAGCTTCTTTTTTCCTTTCCAAAGCATGCAGGCAATTAGGTGCCACCTATAAACCTATATCTGATTAAGTTCAAGATGGATTGAAAATTAATAGACGGATCGAAAAATGAAACTGATATATCAAAATTCAATGCATTTGGCTTTGCCGCTCTTTTTCATTCTAATTTCACAAAATCTTCTTCAAATATTAAAAAACATTAAACTGAATTTCTGAATTAAGCAGGTATACTCATGCCAATCTATTGTTGTCATGCTTGATTTCAGATACTAGGATTGGCTAACTATACTCTAGTTGGGAATGCAAAACTAAATGTAAATGTCTGCAACATTTCCTTAACATCAGATTTAGACAAACTGGGTGGGTAACATTATTAGTCAGGGCTTAGCACACGAGATCCTTTTAAAAACTTCACAAATAAATTGTGAGTCTCAATCTATGACAGTGTAAATTATCAGTTTCAAAGGCAGTATTCTGTGGATCTGCGAAATCTGCATATTAACTATGACTGAAGTCATAGAGAAGAACTCTAGAAATATAATATGCTCTTAATAATTCAGTTCCTAATAATTTAGTTCTTAACAATTTATGTATTTTCTTCAATATGCAAATTACAAGATATTCACAAAACAGTGTTTACTCCTTACATTATCGAGCAAAAGTAGGTTGACAGTTGCCATAAATACATTTAAAATGATGAGAAATGTTCAATCACTTGAATCCATGGCCACCAGCTGTTGATTGCCATTCATTCATGTGACAGTATAGTGACGACTATTTTACATACAGACAAAAAGGTTTGGATCAATATCACATATGCACTCTAGCAAACTCACACACTCCATCTGTGTATATTTTACTGTTCCCTCTTAGTTGCTATGGCAGGTAATTCTTTCCACAATCAGTAACTTGCAGTATATTGGTGAAACAGATCTTTATATTACGGTTTAGACAATAGTATAAAAAAACACAAACAAAATAATACATGACACATTTTATTATGAAAAGTATTGAACTAGAATGCTGGTGAGTAAATCTAAAACTAGGGAGGAAGCATCTGTTGGCCAATATATTAGCAATGACAAGTAGTTGTGATTAGCACGCTGACATAGAGATTAAGTGGAGCAGATAATTTGAATTGAATTAAAAAAATAAGACTAACATATTTCTTAAAGAAACAGTAAAGTTAGTACAAGCACCAGAAAAACGGGTTGATGTTGTCCTTTCAACAAGGGAGTTCTGACTACTGTTTGGAACACTCATCATGCTGCTGCCATTAGTTAACATGCTGCTACTGTTGATGCTGGTGCTGCTGTTGCTGCCATAGTTGCGTTGGTGACTGGAGGTACCACTGTTGTTGTTTTTGATGGTGGTTATAGTGCTCATTTGTTTCTTGCCATTGATTCTACCTGTGGCCACTTCTTCCTCAATGTCAAGTTCACCTCCACGTCGTCGCAAGTTCTCCAAGTTGAGTCGCTTTTCCAGTACTTGCTGAGCCAGATGCTTGTCCCTGCTATGAGATGTGCAAATACTATGCAATACATTTAATATCAAACCATTAAATTCTTATATTAGGCCTTGGAATTGCACATGTAGTAAATGTGCATGTTTAAATAGAGATGAAAAAATACTGCAAATGGCATAACTAATAAATATTACAGAACATAAGCATTCCTTCTTACCGCAATAGCTTCCATTGATTAATGGAATTTTCTTACAATTTGTATGATCCTGCAATATTTTCATATCTTTATTTCTTAGGGGAGAATGGGAAAGAATTCAGATATTACTGGAATATATGTATAGATGTGATATCTAATTTCATACAAATCTGGCCCCGCAGAAAATTGCATTTCAAAATGACAAAAAGTGCATTCGAAATACTAAAAACTGCATGCAAATATCCCCAAAAATTGCAAAAAAAAAAAAATACAAGTAAAATAAGAGAAAAAAATCTCTTGGGAACCACACTTCTCACAGAATTAGCTGACAAGTCATTTTTATTGTAAAGTTTGACTATAGTATGATGTACAACAATTTCATTTACAAGAGTATCCCTGAAAGATTCATGAAATATCTGAGATTCAATGTTTCATTCCATTTCCTTTCTGTTCATAAGCGTCACCATACCTATATCCACTAGAGAGCTGTTTCACAATTAAAAATGAAAATGATATTGCCCTTTCAACACATCACTTGTAGGACTGACATTAATGTAAAGAAAATTAGTACCAGAAACTACGTCCCACAAAAGTTCACTTGCCACAAATTTATTATAAATCTCATGTCTTTTTTTTTTTAAATAAAATAACATAAATGAAAAATTCAGCACTCTGTTTTGACAAAATCTGATTGAAATTGAAGATGGAAAGGCTGTGTTCACATCAGTGAGAAACTTGCAAACTTCCACTGCCAAATTAGCACACTTGTCGTAAAAAATGGACCAAGCCTACAAAGTCAAAAACAGTAGATCTAGACCTAAGCTTAGTTCATACATTTCACTTTCATACTGTTGGCTAAAATCTTAACAAAATACAGCTAGATTTCAACAGCCTCTTTCTGCTGCATATCTCAGCTTAAAGAGGTTGCCTGTTTTTCGCTGAGAATTTTTATGGGTAGAAATTTGGAATTTGGAAATTTTGGCCAGACAGCAGCACGCAGCCTACTCTTTCATTGATTTTGAACTGCCAAGGGTTCTTTAATGTGTGTAACATACACACGGGACCTTCAAAATATATCTGCCCTTATCCAAGAAAGCTAGACATTGGGTTTCCCTACTCACAGAAAGCCAGGGGACCGTTGAGTCACTGAAAAAATGTGGGTTTTCCATCTTTGTGTCCTTCCATCCCCCGATGCAGGACCCATGAGTCAATCCTGACCTGTTTTCTCCATGAGCAGACGCCAAACCACAGAGCCACTGTGCCCCCCTTACAGAGCAAGTAAAATCCACCATACAATCTAAATCTACCGCTCTCCAGTGTCACACGAACATAAAAAATCAGCAATTTGAAAAGGAACATTACTCGTGATCACTAGAGGATTGATCCTGTACCTGTCATTGGACACTCATTTTTCTCCTCATTTATATGGGGAAAAAGGCAAAAATTGCACACAAAAAAATTGCGACCACAACATGGCTATGGGCAGAAATCGCGCCTGCAACGCATTTGCAAGGGATGCAATTTTCTAGGGGGGCCAACAAATAAATTTTGTTTTTATTTTCAGAATTTATAATGAAAAACAACAGTATGACATTGTGACACCTTAAATTTCATAAGTTGCATAAAAACACTCTTAGCTTATAGTGCAAATATGTATCTATAAAAATGTTCATTATCTTACCTAATCACTCTTTCATAATAGTGTATCTTTCTTATTTACACTCTTAGTCATGTAAATGTTATGTCCTACCTTGAAACAAATTCCTCTTTACATGTAACAGGCAAACTCAAGCGCAGAAATTCAAAATGGACTTTTTCCAATGTTCCAAAAGTTTTTGAGGACACTTTAAGGCATGGGCTGACATTAGGGCTGAAAAATAACATATACATAAATTGTAAAATAAAAATACAATGTACATTAATCACAATTTTAAAAAAGACATCTTGTAAAAGAATCTTGGATATGACAATATATAGAAACCTGAATGATCAGAATTTGTAGCTTAATTTTAGAAAAAAGATTCAAGAATGAGATCTTTGAGAATTTGACATTATGAAAAACAAATTTCTAGCATTTCTAACGATGAAACAAGTGATGCGACCAGTTTCATGAGAGTTAGGATCTCAATTTTGATTAGATAAAAGTGTAGATTATAGACTGAGTATTGGTGACTGCCCTGCAAACTCAACTTATGACATCATACAATGGGAAATACCAACAATTTAATGATTGATGCTGGAGTTGCATTTATTTCTATTTGTCTTGTTAAAATCAGATTTTTGTTTACTAAGCCTGTGGATCAGATGATGCAGGATCAAACATAGTTACCCTCCAGCAATCCGTGATATGAGAAGTCCATGATCTGAAGCATCAACTGTCTCAAAGATGGGTTCATTTTTGCCATACCACAATGTCAGTGGGCGCATCATATTCCTGCAAGGAAAAATACAACAAATCAAGTAAGAATCAGTCCATTTATTCATCAGCTAGTTATGCTTAATAAAACTTGGTGCTAAAAAAAGTTCAGGTAGAAAACCTGTTTTTGAACATGTAGCATATTTTTTTGCTTTGCACTTTCATTTATTTATCCTCTGGTGTCTCTCTGCACTTACACACAGAAGGGTTCATAACCCTCTTGCAAGCCACAGTTGGTGAAGTACTTCAGACCATTGATATCTTGGCCAAAGTTCAGTTTTCCTTGTTGGTGAGGTCCCATAGTGAATGCTGGGACATATCCTGCAAAATTAAACCAAACAAAGAAAAAAAAAAGCAATCAAAGCAAAATACGTTTCAATGTGATAAGATGTGGTTATGGATATGTGTCACATAGCATAAAACTTTAACAATAGGGATTTCTGTTATATGAAACCTGTATAGCAACAAATGTAAGAAGATTTAAGCCATTTCTACACCTTATTATAACAGACACAACTTCATCAAAGACAAAATACTGAGGGAATTCTCTTTATCACTGTCAATTTCAGTTATCCATATGTTTGGACACTTTAATGTTTGCTTTATGAGTTTAATAGGACAATATATGCTTATGCATGAAATTTGTAGTGAGGTCCAATACCAAATGCCTCCTGGATAATCAGTAGATGTGTCTCAAAAATTAAAATTCCTCTGATAAAAATACAACACACCTGCGCTGTTTGAGCATTTCACATTTCTGAATGCAATTTCTTGACCCATGGCATCCATCATAAGTTCTCCATTTAGAGAAAATGCTGTGAAAAAGATGATTAGATGGTCATCAGAAACCATCAGGCTGGATGAGTCATGCCAATTTTCTGATGAATTTAAATCCAATGTGCAAAAGTATGCATAAATGTCTAAAACTTGAACTGAGCAGCTGTGGTTGGGATATTCTTTGTGAATACAGGATTGGCAAAGTTCGATGTCATTTTTATTCCCCAAACATATCTTTAAAGAATGTTTTTCGCTACTCTTTCAGTATGATAGTTCTACCTGCATATCATTTTCAACCTAGAAGGCTTGATATATCTCTTAATAAATAATTGAAAGGTTAACTGCAAGACAGTAATTTATTGGTGATTTACCTTTGATCATCTAACTGACATAGTCACATTGAGAGGTTCTATCTCCATGGGATATCAATATATATATATATAATGGCTGAACATACCACAGTATCAATATTAGTTTGAAACACTTACAGATAGTGGCATCATGTAAGTCCAGCATGCAGCCAATGACATCTCCCACAGACCAGTTCTTGCCATAGGCTTCAGCTCCATTGAACCATTTTCTAGCCTTTTAGACATAAAGTAAGTTCACAGTTCTTACAGATATCAAGCAAAACTTCAAGTGACATCATGTTCTACAAAATATAATCTAAGAGGCAAGGTCAAGTCATTATTCCTGCTCTTCATCCCCAAGTTCATAATTATTTTGATGACATGATAAAGAAATTTCTCTTACATCCTACAACTTGAACTTTCAAACCTCTCTCATCAAAGTGTAAACCTACTATTGTAATGGTTTCGCTGAGTGGTCTTTGCTTACCATGTAGCCATCAAAAGCATATGATGAGCCATCAGTCCCCAGTTCTGCAGATGGATCAGCGCTGACTTTGGCCCAGCCTACTTTCATGTAGCCTGTGGTGATCACTTCAAATTCATAGTACCTGTACATATTGGAAAAAAAATCAAAACAAAATCATGCAAATAATTTGATGTCTAGGAAAACAAATATTTTTTTGACAAAAATACATTATTATTTTAGCTATGAAAATTTATCTAATTTTGATTATAAATAAATGAAAAATGGAAAAAGAGCTTCAGGAACATTAATGTGGATGCAAAACATCAAAAATTAATATAGTTGAAATTGAGGAAGAATTTCAAGTAGTGAGAGTACAATTAAAATCTTAGTTTTGCCCATAGTCTTTCAGAGTAACTGGACAAAAAAAAAAGGGAGAAAAAACAAGTACACATAATATCTTACCATTTGCCACTAGTGACAGCATAAGTCTTTTCTGCTCTATAAGTTCTTGTCACACTAGCCTGCTCAGTGCTTTCAGCTGCCACCACTGCATAAAAGGGGAATGACAGAAAAATAAGATGACCAATGTAGCATTTCTGACATTTTTTTATCTCCACATTCTCATGTCCTGCAAGGCATTCATTTGCATAAACAGCCGTCTTCAGATCAAAGTTTTGTCTATAATTGCAAGTGTATTGTTTGTGAGTCAATGAGTACACTTAACAGACATTTTTGTTTTCTACTTGAGGAAATTTATAGAAAAAAAAATGATCATCTTAAAAAATTGAACTTTTATTGAATTTGAACAGATAAAATTGAGTGTACATTTTTTCTTCAACAATACTGATTCATAAAACAAAACATGACATCTCATCTCAGTTTCAATTATTTCAGTATGATAATATAGACAAAACAACACAAAAAGTAAAGTCACAAAAAGCAATAGGAGTGTGCTTCATATGTTGGAAAAGCTGAGATTTTACCTGGGGCCAAACCCAGAGCAGCTAATCTACTCTGAAGTTTGCTTCCTTTTGTATGCATCAGAAAGAAAGAATGACAGAACTATTAACAAAGCTGACTGTATCAAACTTTTATTAAGGTATATAATGCAACACATTCAATACTGACAATTCATCATATACTTCAAAACAATAAATACAATAACATAAACAAAAACAGCATCGAAAGTTTTATAGAGGCTAAAATAAAATCATTATATAATTCAAATGACAGACACTTGCAACCATTTCACAATAAGTTTAAATCATTTATTTTTGTGCAATTTATTGTATGCTTGGTCAGAGATGATATGAATAAGCTGCCTTTCCCTCTTTATGCTTATATGTCAATGAATTATCTTTCCCTATTTGAACATCTGAACAATTCTCTCCACAGAAAGAAGCAGAAATAATATTTTATCTATGGAATACTATATCATTATATTCTTTGAATCCCTTTTCTTTCCGATGCTGTGAAATGATGGAATACCTGCAGCACTGCTCTCTCCTGTTTCACTGGTGGGAGCCTCGATGGTGTAGCCATACGCCAGGATGGTACGCACAGCCTCTGTTGATGTGTCTCTGCGGGAATTTATCAGAAAGGTTATATGAATCTTTTCAAATTTTATTAGAATATGATGGAATTATCTCTTCTGAGAAATGACTGTACTATCCAGCTTATCTATACACAATTAGCATAAAGTATTTCATAATTACCTATTTTACTTGCTAGCTTATCACGCCCAAGACACCATGAACTTGTATATAATTTTTTTAAAATGGTTATGGCATGAGGAAAAACAGCTGTTAATGCAACACCTACATTCTTTGTTGAACAAATATTTTAATAAATATCTACAAAATATTTGTACCTGTTTGCCTTCTTGATATGCTCATCCACTTTGTTGTATGGAACCAAGTGAGGAGTTCTTTTGTTTATTGAGTCCTGTAATCACAAATACAATGCACAAGTCGAAATTGAACATATATAATATGGGTTATGTGATGGTGTTATTTATTTGCAATGCCAACCAGTTTTAAAAGAAAATCTATTTTTGATCAATATATTAATATTCGCTTTGCTGAATTTCTTTTTTTTTCAGTGTTGAAAAATACAGAATATTATACATATGTATGCATTTTGACAGCCTGAGTTTGAGAAAAGCCATTGTATATGAAAAATGGTACTGTTGTGAGAAAAATTACTCTGTTGTGATCCTGGATATGATGTGATTTATAATTTCTCTACGAGATTCAGAAACATCTAATACAAACCTCATGCAGACCATATGTCCAGCCATGCTTGATGCGGTCTTTTGCCCACACATTGTGAGTGTTTTCAGCCAAGAGATCCACCAGTTCTTGCATTTTCTCATTCAGTGTGATGCCTGACAGATCCAAGGGATTTGGCTTGTAACCATTGGTTTGGAGGTAACTGTCAGATGAAATGTTCCCATAATTTAAAGACAATCCTAAACAACATCATATATCTAAGCATTTATTTGTGTTAGGCTTTTTTGTCACTTGCAACTACAAGAACTCTTGCATATGATACTTTACACAATTTAGCTGACAGTAGTAAAAGTGGGACACTGAAAACAGTTGACATGACTATTATATGTGATGAGATTAATTATGAAATTTGAAAGTGTTCACTAAATACATCAAATTGAAAATATGATATGCTAAAGCTGTCTGTGTAAATGGCTGTTCATTAATTGATCAGAAGTTCTAATACAAATTCATTCTCTTGATGTTACTTTACTTCTTGGTGATGGAATCAGCTGAACTGGTCCAAAAAAGCAGTCGAAAGAATAAATGGGTGTAAAAAAAAAACTTACTTGTTTCCGAGTTTCAAAGTCTTCAGTCTGTTGTTTGGTTGCTCCTGAGGAATCATAGTCAAGTGATAGCCCAGAGCCAGCAAAGTTCTGAAAAAGATTAAAATAACAATATACAGTGGAACACGGATGAGTCGATGCTGGTGGAGGAGGAAAAATAAAATCAATTCATCTGTAGTTGTTCGACTCATCCGTAGGTCACTAAAGATTACAAAACTACAAAAGGCACTACTTATTTGGAATGACATATTGTCGGGCATTATAATGGTTATGCATTCTTTCACCGAGCATCAACTTTGATCCCCTCCATTCCATTTCAGTGAGATCGACCAGGCTTTTGGTTGAATTTAATGTAACACGTATCATTATCAACACCCTTTGTCATCGGCTGTTTTAGTTTCACTGTCATGTAAACTGACGATGTCCACCGCTCCCAACCCTGCCTCCTGCACAATCATTTTCAACTCAACACGATCGCCGCACACAGCTTCGTCACCCTTTAATACTTCTCCCACCGCTTTATGTTATGAAACACTGTAGGCCTACATGTATTACTCCTATACTAGGCATTTTTCAAGATAATAAACATGACATACGATGAATCTATCCGCGGGCGGGGTGGGGGCGGGAAGGGTGCAGTACCTCACTGTTCTTGTTTTGACCGCAACAGCTTAGTGAAAAAGTGTCTAGGTCTAATCGGCCAAATCGCGAGTAAAAATATGAGAGCGGGAGGGAGGGGGGGGGACATTTTTTTTTTTTTTTTGGACAACTACTTGCCATCCTCCAGTCCGGCGAGCAAGTTCCCCACGATGAGCAGAACAACAGCCGACTCCCCAGGGTTTTCTCGGGGTAATGTCCAAGTGTGAACCGCTACACAGCCGGAGAATTAGACTACGCAAATTTGCATGACACTTTCACAGCGGGGAGGGAGTGTGCGGTGTGAGTACGAAACATGCACACTAGACGGGGAAGATCGTGGATGAGTGTGAAAAGGAGGAGGAGACAATGGCCAGTCAGCCTCTGATCACATAGTCTGAGGGAGGGTTTAGTCCTGTTTAGTGAATCAGTTTGACAGTTCAAGTTAACCTATAATCATGCCGTCGCATGATGGGAGGAGCTTAAATATGTTGAGATGAAGTGCTGCGCAAGTTGAGATTAGTTACATCGACTCAAGCATTGCCTTTTCCTTTGATCATATAATTATGGGGACAGGAGAAAAAAAATCGACTCATTAGTGAATACGGATGAGTGGACGTTGATTAATCAGTATGATTTTTAGTAAAGTAAAGAAGCGCCGGGACCCATTCCAAGAAAAAAGATCAACTCATTTGAAAGTCAACTCATGAGGGTTCGACTCAGGTGTAGTCGACTGGATTCATTAAACCTATATATCCCATGCATCATATTTACATTGTTTCTAAACCAGAGTGATGTCAGAATTGTCAGCAAAGAATGACACAGTTTTGCATCAATGATCAGTATAAGATGACAACATCAATAACATGTGGATATTCATGGAATGAAATTACAGGGCAAGAGTGGGAGTTCCATTCAGAAGGCTACACAGCTGAATTGCATCTGTCCAGGGAGTTGCTGGCTTGGAACACTCAAGCTGACTATAAATTAGTAAAATAATAAAAAAAACATGTGATAAGAGTGCAGTCTCTTACCTCAAGGTTTCAAAAGCCACTGTGATGATATATTTCTTTTCTGACATTGGCAGTTTTTCAAATGCGTTGATGGACGGGTTGACTTTTCTTTCTGGATCACGATTCTGTTGGAGAATAATATTCATAACTTGCTTGAAGAAATTTAGGAATGGTGATAATTTACAATCTTGCTGAATGTTTTTGTTTTTTTTTTGGTCAGAATGATATTCACTTTAATACTCCTTTTTCAAATTAATTTTTTGTATTTTGCTTCCAAGCTGCACAGAAAATTACACTAATAATTATTAATTCCTCAGATTCAAAAACTATGTTCACTGCATATCCATTGACATTCTAAGTAACTAATGAATTTAACTAGGTCACATTTGTCACACATTAACATGGCAATATTATGGCTGTCTTTCAGTAATTTTATACACATCATTCCAGGAAATGGCAGATGAATCTTCCTCACTATCCTCTTCTGACGCTGCAAATTCCCATGCGAGAGAGAAATTTTCTTCAATTATCTTTACCTCTCCAAAGACCCAGCCTTGGTCTATTTTGTTCATGGCCCACATTTCATGGAGGTTCTCTGCCAGTTTGTCTCTCACATTCTCGATGTAAGTTGGAAGTTGGATCTGTAAAGATAAATACAAATTTCATGGACTGAGAATTGAGATGCTTCAGTTTTCATATTTTAAATTTATTTGAAGTAAATGTTTATAACGTGGACACTTATTGTTAAATAATGTGGAATAAACTGCATTACTTTTCCTTATATTCAAAACACTTATTATTGTATATGTAATAATCTGTATTAGTTTTTCATGTATTCAAGACAGATAAAGATTGCAATTGGTTTGATAGAATGTATGATTGTAAAGTCTTTGCTAATTGATTGATCTAGTTTGAAGATACTGTTTAGTGGCTAGAATTCACAGGAATCAAACTTCTTCGATGACTTCTTTTCTTCACTTCTTATTTTACCATATTACTCATACAAAAAAAAGACAAATTTGATAAAGCTCACCATTCTCTTTTTTATCCTTTTTTCCCACTAAAATACTATTGGTTATCATTCAGAATTCTTTTGCCATTTTGATTGATTATCACATGAATAATTATTGCTCAGCTAATATGTAATGTTCTCTTTGATATCACAGCTGAAGTTCTTGGACTTATTTCAGTCTTTAATGATTTGCTAAAACATTTTTTAGAAATATTCTCTCAATGCTGAATCTGAATTCTCAGAGATATTCATTTTGTAAACACTCAAAACCACTATTTTCAAAACCCGTTCTCTCCTATATCTCAGTTGAAATTCTCAGTCATTTCACTCTCTAAAGACTGTCTTTAGTTTTATTCAATTTTCATTAAGTTTTCATTAGGAATTAATCTTGATTTTACCTCGATCAAGACATATCAGTTTTGCTATTCATCAATATCTCTTTAGGCCTGATAACACAATAACTCCTACTCACTCTGCCATTTGGCTCTGCTCCTTACCCCTCCTTACCTCCACCCTCCTGAAAAATGTAATCAACAACACAGAGAATTAAGACACATCTATGCCCAAAAACAAACACCAAAATGTTGAGATTCTCTTACATGTGAGGTGGTGACAGGGTTAGGCACAAATGGCTGGTAATCACACATTTCTGTGGGACCACTGATGATGCTCTTGTTGACATCCCCAAAGTAAAAGCAAGGTTCAATTTTCAGTTTATCTTTGGGCGGAAGGGACTCAATCACTGGAGCATGTTCTTCTGGTGGGCCAAACTTTAGTCGTCCATGGTCAGCACCAAAGACAAAGCGACAGCTGAAATAGGCATGATAATTTTTAATTGAAATACAATGTTGATTACTGCTGTTGTTTGTCTTTTTATGTGAAAAAGCCTATTTCTCATTTGAGCAAATTACAATGCCAAAGAAATGGCACACAAAGTGAACAGCTTCTTTGTGCTACTTGTTGGTTCTAATTTTACAATTATTTATGGAAATGAATTTCATATTGTTCCTCCTAAATATGAAAGCAAGAAAACTACTGATTGTTATAAAAGTGATGTGACACATCAAAATGGGAACAAAATTTAATTAAGAATATACTATAGTTACATATTATTTTTGCTGATAGTAAAAATGTAGTAAATGTAGTAAATGTGAAATCCTTCTTATTTTTGCTATGATATTGTTGAGTTTATTTCTTTCTTTGGTGTGATATAGGATTATTAAGATTTTTTTTCCCCATGATTTTATGTTTACTCAATCCTTGCTTCCAATAGGTCTTTCCTCAATAATTATTTCATTGCAGGTGCTTGAAACATTTTTTGTTATTCTTGGATTTTATAAAGTGATTTCTTTATCATTCCTGATTATTTGTCAGTGAACTTCTCAACTTTTCAAACAACAGTCAACATCTTAAGTGACATAAAGAGTGCCAAGATTTTCCACCTGACTCCAGCAGATAAGCTGATGACTGGGAAGAACATGCCATCCACATTGAAATCTTTGAAGAAACCACCAACTCTGACTCCATTCACAGAGAAAATGATCTGTGGGATGGTGAGGTCAAGGGCACATCCTATAATGTCTCCCTTTTGAAATGGTTCACTGGCAATCCTCACTTGCTTGGGCTTGCCTCCTAAATTAAATAGGAAACTTTTGATACACCTTGCTAACTATGAAGTCTCTTGTTATCTTTAAGTAAATAGTTTTATAGATTCATACATTCAGGTCTGGAATGAATTAATTCAGTTTCCTTCAGCAGCAAATTTCATGCATTTTCAGCACACTAAATGTTCTAAAACTACCACTAAAGAAAATATTATATCAAACTCCTTGATGAAAATATCTAAAATGGAAAATTTGAAACAGTTCTCTGATACTTCTGTATCTCTGGACACACAGTCACTAAAAGATCTACCTCTTAAACAGGCCTTCTTGCCTGTCATTACAAAAACAAAAAAGTCTGAGGATATAAGGACATTAATCTGACTTCATCAAGGTAGGAAAAAAAAAAACAGAGTAAAGCACATTCTGAACATTAAATTTAAGATGGCCTGTGAAGACAAAATGGTAACTAACCAGTCCACAAGTTGACACCATCAAAGCCATAGGAGTAAAGGTTGTCACCACAACCATTGGCTCCCCAATGCTCTCCTCCTCCTGGGTAAGGCACAAAACCAGCAGTATTAGCCCAGCCCACTCTCAGCACAGGGGGAAGGTGTGTGCTGGCCTGGTATTGGATTACCATCACTTCAAAGTACCATTTCTTGTACATGGAAGAGCCTTGTTTGAGACCAGCATAGAGGTTAGGCCGCATACTGGGAAAATATAGAGATATATATAAGACTTCTGGGTTTTCAAAAATAATGTCTATCTACAATTGAAACAAAAAGTATGTTTTCTGCTAAATGGTGATTTGAGTTTAAAATTGCAATGCAACTTGTAATCTTAAGTTTTGCAATTAATAACTGTATAGCTCACCAATGTAACCTTGATTTATCCCAGAAAATTCAACAAATAGTCTACATTTCTGATGTGGTGCAAACTGCACTTTCAAAAGTATATTTAATTTCTAGTAATATAGTGAGTGCACAAGAAAAGTTCAGCAGCTCTCACTGTCATGTAAATTTGACTACTGATATCTTAGAAACAAATGCAAATACCCTCAGTGCAACAGAAATAAATGAGTGACATTCAAAACAGTTTATAATTTTAGTACCTGACTACATGATCCACTAGCTTGGTCTGCAGTAGGAGGTCTTTTCCAGGTAGAAGGTTGTCACAGATCAGGTTTTGGTTGGTGCGGACAGCAACATCGTTACCCACACACAGGGAACGAAGCACATCTAGCACCTTCACTCAACAGAGGGAGTAAGAGGAGTTTTAGGTAATGTAAAATACCAGAGCAAATATCAACTGTTAAACAGTACAAGTTAGAAGCTGTATAGTGACACACACACACACAAAAGGAGACACTATGGTGCATTTACCAAATTCCTTGATGGAAATTAAAAATATCCATATGGGTTCACTGGCACTGTGATTCCACTGGAAAATCTTTGTATTTTTCACAATTTTTCTATCATTTTCAACAGACATTTCATTTCAGTGGTCCCATTGAAGATCGTGTTATTCAATACCAATTTATTCAAAATAAAAACAGATGTTTTTCCTCATGCATATTGACTGAAACATGATCTAGTGTTTTTTCACTCTTTCACATGACGCAAAGTAACCTGGATTGTCTTAACATAATATTTGATGAATACATTTCTTATTCATCTTCTCCTAACTTTTATATTTTATGAGCATGGCATCAAATGTCTAATATCTGTCTTTATAATGATTAGCCTTGAAATGGTTAAAAGATCCATGAAAATCTCATTTGAGATAATAAACTGACCTTGTGATCTCTGCCATGTTTGTCAATGAGAGAGATAATGGTGATGATATGTTTCTCCTTGATCATGTTCAAAGCTTCAGGGCTGTCAATCAGCACACAGTGAAGCACATCAAGCACTCCTAGATAAAAAACAACAATGGACACAAGATAAGAGGAGTAAGCAAATCCAAATACCTGTTTACACCCAAATTCTGAGGAAAGGAAGAAAAGTTGGACAGAGGAATGTATTTATATTCACAGCTTCATAGTCACTGAATGGAAATTTTATGAAACAAGAACAAACATTTGACCTGAAAGTTTGCATTTATAGATAATGGTCACGAAGCTCAAGTCCAAATGCTTGCTAGCCAAAGTGTGAATAAAATGATTTATAAAATGCAGTGCAGAATAATGAAAATAATTTGTCATCCAATATCATTTAGATGCAATGTGCCCATTTCTAAATTTATTTATTTTTTTACCACAAATTGATCAGACTTGTATAAATCAACAACACAAACAAAACACGTCAATGTCTATATCTTATTTCTTAGGCATAGAATATTATAAGAGCCCAACTCAAAAGGCATTCACCTGTTTTCTACATGAGATTGCTGAGGCTCAAATTTATTTCATTTCTTTTGAACAAAATAAATGAAAAGTATACTGAGAAAATCTGAATGTTTAACTGTTGGGTAGGGCATATGCCATTTATCAATAGATATTATCTTTGTATATTAACTAATAGTTACCTCCTTGTACCACCTACCAATCTCCAACTATGTTATAATGATTTATTGATTATTGAGTCATATGACTGCTTCATTTTTTTCCACCTTAAGGCTTTCATAGTTATACAATTAGCACATTAGCATACATTTACATATTGCTACTCAACTATAGATAGACCAGTTATTTGTAAATCAATATACATTCCCACTTCCACCTTCTCACTGTTGACACACCAGCCTACCTGTGGAAGACTGTTGACTCTCGAGTCTGTTCACCAGCCAGTCCAAGCGGTAGGACTGGGCAAACTGGGCACAGTTGGCTCTGTTTCCACGGATCATGGCAGCTGGAAAGGTTTCAATGTAAAATTATTAACAATATGGTTATCTTACCACTATTAGTAAAGCCCGTCAGAAAGAGGAACCTGCCAAATCAATGAAACAGAGCTAGCTAAACTGCTGATGAAAATGTTCCTTCAAAGAATGCAAATATAGTATTTGATATACTAAGCAAATATTGGATTTCATCATCATAAACAATTATTTAACTCATGGTGGTGTTCTCAAACTTAAACTCTCTGAACACTATTACTGACATTTTCAATTAAGGAATTAGTTTCATTGTTTTACCAGTATGTAAATGCTTATAACATAATGTTATATTTCATGAACAGAATGTTCACTTTCTTTGCTGACCCACCTAGCAGCAAGTAAAGGTAGCTAGAGATGTCATCCCATTTACCAGCTGCTTCTTCTCCAGCATAATGGGCAAACTGTCTGCGGCTCTTATAAGAACTGAATTTGTCAATTGTTTCCAGAATCAAGGCTATCATGCCCTGTTGGAAAAAATTCAGACATTATTATTATACCATTATTTTATGAGAATCATTATTTTCAACATTTCAGTTTACATGACAGATAAACTGTGTTTTCTAATACACTGAAACCACGGCTATGATAAAACCAACAAGCAAGAATTCATCAACCATGAAATGATTATTAGTAGAGCTGAGTGTATGCTTTAGAAATTTACTTTTTCTTATTTTTCACAGCTCATGTCACATGTATAATAAACTCACTTTTACTTGAAAGCCCATCTCTAAATGGTCTTAAAATTTAAATGTTTTATTTGATTGTCATACAAATATTGTAACTGAGATGATCTTAAGCCAATAAACCACTACATTATTGCTCTTATATTCAAAATCCAAACTTATTTATAGATATTTTAACCAGCTAAGTGATGAACAAAAGATAATTTTCTATTTCTGTGTTATTCTGAGTCTCCTTAATCCTAACACTGGACACAAATTATATGTGTTAAAATATAACTTTTATTTTACCTCCTCTTGAAACAAGTCTTGTCTGTTCCGGAGGGCCTTCAATTTGTTTTGCTTCTCTTCATGCTCTGTATATCATCAACATAATGAAATTAGATTTAAAAATTCAGTTCAAAAGTTCATGTTGGACCCACAGTTTCTACTGTCTTTTCCTTGCAAGGAGGTATCCAGTAATCACATCAAAAGAGCAATAAAGGATAAGACTATGGAAAAAAAAAAGTGGCAACAGTACCAGACTGTTCTTGATATGTATATTGTGATGATAATAATAAATTAAACAAAGGAAATTAAGAAAAATATTACTAGAGTTTAACTGAGATAGGAATAAACGTATCAAATAAGTCCTTGTTATGCAGAAATATGTTTTTAAATGCAAAATAATTCAATTGTATAATTTTTATTCTTACATCCATAGAACTGAAAATATGATTGTCTTTTCATTGAGGCAATATGGAGAATAGTACCTGTATCCTCTCCTGGCTGGGCAAAGTAATCAATGAGATCTTCCAAGCACTTAATGACCTCAGAAAGGCTGAGCCTTGACCAGGAAGGACTGGTGCGACCTTCTGTCTTCAGTGACTCCAGAGCCCTTGGTTAATGAGGACAAGAAGAAAAAAAAAAACAAGTATTAGCATGGACATATTCATGACTGAATAAGAAAAGACAGCTTTTAATTAGCAATTTCCCCAGACTGAATGCACAGAAGAAAACAGATTAAACATTGTAAAGTAAGGATAAACATGTTTTTAAGCAAAGTAGACCAATAGCAAAATGTTTGAAAAGCATTTATATATAATTTAAATTGTTTTACTTATCTGGTCCTATCATATTTACTCTCTATCAAGACATTAATCTGAATTTGTATGGCCTTCAGTGCAGCCTCAACATCCAACTCAACAGCAAGACCTCACTGTCATATCAAAATGATTGTCATCCTACACTTTGTAAACAAACACGTATTGTATAGTATTGTATAGTATTTATAAAAAGGAAATCATTGCATTGTTTCACATTTTATCTCATAACATCAAGAAAAAAGATAAGAAAGACAACCATGTTGAATACTAGCTAAAGAAGGTATCATCCAATCTGATTCATGAAATAATAGCTTGTGCATTTTTAAGAGTGTTCAAAAACAGTACGTTACATTTTAGTTTTAAAACCTCCTTATCCCTAGCAACATGTCAATAACATTTTGGTATCTTTGTTATATTTACCACATAAAAACATGATTTTAAGAAGCATCACAACAAACTTTACTAGACATTAATCAACAGTGAGAAAAAATTTCATCGTTAGCTACAATGCAAGGTCCAATTTGCTAGCAAAATTAACAAGAGTTGGCAAAATCTTACTGCTTAATAATTCTTCTTCAGTTGCACTCTGATCAAATAAAAATTTCTAGGAGCTATGTGCTTAGTAGTAAATTATATTCACACTAAGCTTCAGCTCTTGCAGTCATTTTTGATAGCCTGGGATCATGCTGCTTTACGTAAAATATATGCTGTCATATTTGCAGATTAATATGGGGCTATTGCACACAATTTGTATTTCATAACAAGTAATCTGACATATTATGGCAGGGCATAAGAATAGCATAATAAGCAGCATGGGTAATAATTTCTCAACCGTTATCTTTATATGGAAAAGAGCAACTAACATCAGCTATGCAAAAATAAAAGAGAAGCCAACAAATCATTTGCAACTACTCTATGTCTAAGGTATCACAAAGTTCATAATCATGAATTCATCTAATGAGTAAGTAAGTAGGTGCTAGTTTGAAAATATTATATTTCTGAACTATACACATCGATGCATCTGTGAAAAATGTCAAAAAACTGTATTTCATATTAGCACTGACCAAGGGGATATTGACTTATATCAGAAATATTATATCTAAGGCCTATTGGATGAATACATAAATGAAGCTATATTTACTTGGACTGGCAAGCAACCTACTGTCTTGAAAGTAAGGCTGATACAGGGGACACATTAGCAAAATGTCAAAAAATTATAATTTCACATTACTATGGATCTTAATAATTTCAGATGTCTATTGGATTGATACATCAATGAAGCTACATTAAATGGCATGGGCAAGCACCAACTGTTTTGAAATCTTGACACAGGGGTTTGACTACTGAGGCTGAGTCTGTTTGAAGTTAGTAGAAGGAATACATCAATGTATTTTACTATAAGCTGGGTAGATCAGTAGCTAACATTTTACTAGATCATGCTAAAGGAAAAGGTTTACCCCCTTCTTGTTCTGGATTTTGTGTAGGTTGGTCAGTATAAAGAATGTTGTGGGATATAAAACCCATAAGAAATAACAAGACAGCACAAAGAAGCCAAAAAACTAGAGATTTAAGACTTTTTTATCTAAGAGATGAGTTGAAAAACCCTCAAAAGAGACAGAATTTTAGCCACTGATATAGTGCCAGACAGGCAAATTGTAAATCTGAAACAGTTTTCCTGTCTCCATATAACACAGAACTTGAAGAACAGATCTAGTGAATGGACAACCAACAACACTGATTCACTAAACTGAAGTTGCAATTGACCACCGAAGGAAGAGACACTACAGCTCCCAAGAACTAATACATAAACTATTGTGATCTAGATTTTTTAGACATGTATAGCTCTATGAGACACATCCTAGTTGAACTAAACTTTCAGAAGATTTTGCCACAAATAGTACTTCATCAGTGCTTCTTTGCCACAATATATTGCTTGAAAAGCCTACCACATCAACATGTGATCTACCAGTGATGGAAGAATATATGATAAGAAAGCTAAAATGAAAGAAAACTAAGTTCAATGTTGATATCAATAATTAAAAATAACAAAAATAAGACTAAATTCACAGCAGATCACACAAACTTAAATAATGCATTTCACCAATCAGACAAGGCAAATCAAATCTTTTCCCTACGAAGCAGGTAGACAATAAATAAAAATCTTGAAACAATTCCTCACTGACAAACATGAGCAAATTTCCCTACTTTTATAACTCCATACAGTACAAACTCTTTTCAGATAAAAACCCAAACCAGCAAATTTACTTCAAATAACAAAAACGTCAGACTAGAAAACCATGGACTGCCTAAAGTGCTGTCATACACTTCAAGAAAACCAGTCACATACCAACAGCATGAAAGCTCAAGAGATGAAAACCGACCAACTTCAAAGAAGTTTTCATGGGGCAAGGCAGTTGTTAGCACAACATACACACTACACTTCTACACCTACTTTGTGAACCTGTTAAACAAACTCTGGCATTTGCGAATGACCCGGGCAGAACGTGACTCCTCCTCCTGAGCCCTTGAGAAGGTAAAGCCATCGTCCATGTGACCCTCCACAAGCATGATAGCCTGTAGAATACAGTTTTGGGGTTAATGTACAAAGATAGAATTACATGGCATAATGCTGGTGAGTACATTATTTGAGATTGTACCAATTAAGCCACAAGACAATTAGTTGATTTCAATGCACTATTCAGATGTGTTAGTTAAAATAATTTATAATTGAGGAACACATAACATATTTCATTTGAAATAATGTCATTTTATGATATTGCTGATAGATGTCAGATAATTATAATCAGGCAAATGCATCTGTAATATTTTATCTAAACATAAGTGATAGTACTTGAAATGTATAATTTGACTAAACCACCATAAATTGCAACATTAAATGAAAACAAATCTTCCACAAAATATTTTTTCTCCAGCATATTGCAGGTACCACAATGGTCCATCTATCTTCTTGAAATTTAATATTCTGTCCAAACTGAGCAATTCATAATAATAGACAATGAGGCAAATTTTATTTTGATTTGACCTTTTTCTCTTCCACTCTCCCCACTCCTCGTTTCTTCGTCTCAAAAGTTTGGTAGGAAAGCCAGAGACCAGTGGAGTTGTGCTGAAGGTAGACCATGGAGTCACCATATTTTATATCCGCATGGCCCATTCCTTCATCTTCTCGAGCATCAGACTGCTTTTTCTCATCCTGTTAACAAATGTTAGTGGAGTCAGCATTGATAATATGGTACCAAACTACTTCACAAACATTTCTGAATCAAACTTGGGCCAAGTCCATGTTTTTGAAAGAGACGTGTCCATTTGGGTTCATTTGTTCAAATATTTTGATTTTTATGTCTGTCTTCAACAACTGAAGCATTAGCTAACACAGGATATCTAAGCCAGAGTGACAAGTGGCATTATAAAAATTCTGAATATTATTTGGGCCTCTAACTGTTGCTTATATCTAACTTCGATTAAGAGACATCTCTGTATAAATCAAGTGCTAATTAAAAACTGACACCACAATTTCTTTTCTTCTGGCTAGCATTTCTGTAATTATTTACAGCATTCCTGTGATAATATAAACTAGACTAAACATTGTGCAGGAAAGTCAGGCTATGCTTGAAAAGCCTGTCCAATATGATAAGATAATACAAATATACATGAGCAATATCTCCTCCCCAAATGGCATGTTTCCTCCAGCATGTTTTCCCAAGAGGAGGAGTAATCAAATTGGAGTAATTGCTAACCTTTGACATGAGAAGTGTGAATGCTGTGCTGGCCTCATCTGCTTTCTGTCTGTGTACTGTTGCAATGGAATGGTCTGGCAATCCAGCTAGGTATCTGCCTGACGTCACATGGCGGATGCGGCACTGCTGACCCCAACCCAGGAAAGCTCCAGCCCATCTGGTGACAATTTTCAGAGAGAAAACATATTCTACTATTGTGTGTGCGAATTTCAACAAATTCTTATCAAAAACAGAAGCAATTTCTAGAAATTCCAAACAGATTTTATTCCAGGAGGTTTCATTAATATGAAATATTGCCTCTAATTCTCCAGCTTCTCCCTTTGCTGACATAAGAAAGACCGATTTGATATTAACATTATTTGTGCCAATGAAAATTTGTCAGATAAGGCTAAATCAGATCATCGTGTCATACAACATCAAGTGCATCCGGTTGTCATTTCAAACTTGCCACAAATTAGTTGAATAAATATTTATTCAATTTCTAGAAAATTAGAGAATGCATTCCTTGAAACAACTGTCGCAGGTTTGCTAAGCTTCCCAGTGTCAATCAATTGCCAGTGAATTTCTAGAACTGTGATATTTTTTTATGCAGAGGCAGGCTAATAATGTGTGATGGACCTCATTATGTATGATAATGAAATTAAAATGTTTATTTATCTCATTTAAGTTGTTAGGGAGATTCAAAGATGCGAGACCGCTCACTTTGTCCGAATGTGTTCCACTCGCCACAGAGAACGAGCATGACTGCATACTGCTCCAGTTTCATACATGACACAACTGAAAAAAAAGGGCAATATTTATATACGGTGTACATAAAATGGGACATCTCCAGATGTACCTAAACAACAACAACAAAGAGATACTTGAAACTGCATGTTCTTTGATTACAGTATTGAAGTACCTTTTTTGTTTTCCAGCCATAATTGGACTGCCAAGAAAATTTTATCAATATCTGTTTTAGAAGATCAACTGACTGACCATGCAAATTCTAATACATGACCCTCAATTGTGTAACCAATATTTTGTTGTGAAATTCATGTAACCTGTCTCTTCACTGATATCTTTCCTATCTTCTTATGCTGGAGAATTTGCATTGTATATCTCTTTTAAAAAATCTGTATTCTGAAGCCATTTTAAGCATCAACTACTAAGATTATAGAACAGCACTGACAAATGGCAAAAGAAGTTCAAAATATAGCATATCTCATCCTAAGAGACTTCCATCAAGATTGTCTGAGAAAAATAATTCTATCAAGCCTTGTAAAAAAATGTGCAAAGAGTTACAAGATATCAAAACAAAAACAAAAAAAAAACCCACATCAACAGAAGCAAGTAGACTTCATGAATGACTTTAGTCTGAAGCACTGAATTTTCTCTACATGTTGATAGCTTACTTGAATTCATTTTCACTTCCAGCTTCAGGGATTGCTAGACATTCATCCATGTGGCCATGGAAAAGTCTGAGCACGTCACCTCCAAAGACATATCCTGAAAATCATATTACAGATAATGTTAGCTAAAAAGAATGGAACAAGAAATACAGCTTCAGAAGTTTAAGTAAGATATGGTGCACAGAAATGTTGAATTTTCATTGGCTTTTTATTATATTAGAAATAAAGAAACAAAAAAGATTTTTGTAAAAAAAAAAACTCATCTTTAAAGTTGCCATGTATTGGTATTAGTGCCCATAGTGTTATCTGAAATAACATGCTCATCAACTTTTGTTTACACAGCATTTCCATCACATTTGCCTGCAAATTAATTGTATGAAATATGAAGTTAGATTCAAGCACATACCAATTTTCCTGCCACACAGCAGCTATTGCTACAAATACTTGTCCAAACATACCAAGTGTTTTCTGTCTCATGGCACCGGAACACATGGGTACCACTGTCCAGAGTGTTTGTTGGAAGGATGCAATGACCATACCACCACTACCAATGTGCTGCAGTATTGAGAAAATATTCAAAATAATTAGTGGGAGAAAACTGATGTATACAATGTCTGTTTGCAATACAATAAATTATGGTTTTCAATGATGCTCAGAGAAAATTCATTTAGAGTGATATATCTAATTTCTGTAGACGTTTCTAATAAATTGAATCATCAACATTTCTTTGAACTTGGAATCATCCCACACAAAGCCATCTGTGTTTAAATTTTTCCATTCTGCATCTAAATGAATACAGCGATTTAATGAGATATATGTCTTGTCCCCAGGGCAAATAAGTCAGAAGTCGGGAGATTTTGATTGTGGCCATTTTTAACAATTCTCCGACTGAGATACCAAAATTTTTTATTTGTTTTCCACAAAACAAAAATTCAACCTTTTCTAACCTGAAAACAAATCTGGTATCTGAGTCGGAAAATAGTTAAAAACGGCTGTAACTCGCAATTGCCCGGAGCGACTTCCAACTCATTTGCCCTGGGCGCAAGACATATGATGGTCTTTGATGACTGTATTCAGCAATGTGAATATGTCATGTGGCTGAGCGAAATGAATCTGATGTAAAAATTTTTCCTGCATAAAGTTATTGTGCAGAAAGTGTCTGACTAGTGGAAAAATGTCTCAGCTTGGCTCTTCTGTCTTGGAATGTTCATGTATGTTCAAGGAGACCCCATGATCAGTAAAATCTGCTTTTCTCAACAAAACTCCTTATGACATCCAACTCTGTTGTCAGCATAAGAAATTCCAATGTAATGAACTTACCAGATATCTCTCTGATGACACACTGACCAAGATAAGATCATCTCCAACTCTGACCTTTTCACCCTCTGACCTTTGCTTGGATGCAGGATGAATTGTCCACCAACATGATTCTCCTACAAGTATGTGGCATCAGTGAGGTTTAAGTTTTGCACAGGAGTCAAACCACAAAAATTATGAAAAAAAAACAAAAAAACAATAAATTTCTTGATCAAAAAGTTCTCTGGGTAGATTTCCTGTCTTAAATATTTGTTCAATGTTTCAGTATTTTCTTATGTATTTTGGCATTTTTATTATTATTTTTTTTTTTAATTCAAAAGAAACTCACATGCATTTCTAAATCACAAGTTCTAAATATTCAGAATACATTTTCTTTGTAAAAATAGTCATCAATGGGAATTTCCATACTTTTTCTAAATGATGTGAGATAAAAAGGTAAAAAGTCTGAAAGCCATTTGAAAATGTACTGAAGTAGAGGAAAGTATTCAAAGATCTATGGGCTAAATTTCAAGCTGTGTTGTTCTTATTAAGCTGTGTTTTTTTTTCAAAGTTTTCCAAAAATCTCTCATTCTATTTAAAATTGCCACTGTTGATTGAATATATAAGTCAAATCCATATATCCCAAGCCTAGATTATGCAATGATAAGTTACAATTGGGATTACAAGACAGAGTTCATAACTTGAACTGTCTATATATTTTCTGCAGATGTTTATGTCATTTGAACCGATAGCACATTTTCAATTATTTTGTATACACTGCCTCTTTGTTGTTGATACAAATAAAATCTTATCTTTATCACATTATTTTAAAACAACTGACATGAATATAAAAAAAAAACCCTGCAATTAATTTGCTTGGCACAAGTGATAAAATAAACAGCAGCAAAAGGTCATATATGTTCCTATCAAAATCAAGTTTTCACATATATACCTTGTGCTGTCTCTTGGAGACCAACATCAAAGGCCAGTTTGTCACTGGAGGAGCTGGTTGAAAGGCATGATAAATACTGAAAAACAAATTCGATAAAGTTATTTGTCCTAGAATGACTCAGAATAAATCTGATATTTCATTCATACATATATATTCATAGCATTACTAAACTTACACGTACATTTATATAATGTTCCCTTATTGCAAAAGTAACACTGGAAACGTGCAAGAATAAGGTTACCATACAACATATGACATCTCTTTCATTCAATGCCACTATTAATTAGTACCAAATGTTTACAGTCTAATCAGAGCACACCAACAATTTTGACCTAGTATACTTCTTTTCCCTTACATTTCCAAAGATTGGTTGTTGTTTGTCAGATGGATGATTCAGAAAATAATGAATTTCTCTACCCATCACATTCTGCTAAATGAGCCTGTAATTCAGAAATGATGGGGACAATTGAAGCTAAATTTGACTTTAACAAATTTCTTGCAAAAGTAAGAAACAAATGAATTAAAGAAAAACAGATTATTTTCCAAAATGGATTCATGTGGTATTGGTCAAGTTATGCCTTTCCTGCGGGTGGTTATCTTGGTAAGATTCATTTCATTGTCTAAATATTTAAAGATTGACGAGAGTATACGTCAATTTAAATTAATGCAACCAATCAGAACAGGCATCACTGGATTAATGGCCTTCAAGAGACATTATTTTCTATTCTTCTCATGATGAAATGCTTATATGAATATTGGAATCAGATATCACTAACATCTGTAATTGTGATTAAAATGAAATTAATATACTTTCAGGTGCTCAAGAAAAAATGGTACAGCAAGAAGACTTTTTAAACAAAATAAAAGATGGCATTTATTTACAAACTCATCTTCATTAATCATGTGACAGCGACTCTTAACTATTCAGATGCTCAAAGATTTGTAAATATTGTGATTATCATCACTGTTTCTGTTATCAGAGGTTCACATTTTCTTGAAAAATTAAATTTTATCAGTTGCTGGGTAAAGCAGAAAAAAAGAAACAAAAATGAAATGAAAAAAAAAGTTTTAAAAATAAAAAAGGAAAAAAAAACCCCCCAGAGATTAAGTGTAAACTCTCCCCCCCCCCCAAAAAAAAAGCTTTCACATCAATATATATGTATAAACATGGCCTACTTTCTCTTCTCACAGTGATTCATGGGGGTGGATTATCCAATTTTCAAAACGAAACAAGAGTCACTAATTGGCAGTTCGCACTCAATCAGTCTTCACAAAAGACTGTTAAAAAATCTGCACTCTGAGTTCAAAGTACGGAATGTAATACAAGGAAGTATAAACATAGGTATTCTTTCTCTATTATCACCAATCCGCAAGTTCTCCCTCCCCCACTTTCTTGCTTCCTATTCCCATCACTGCCAATCTTCCATCCAAATCTTTCATTCAATTCAATCGACTATGAAACAAACAATATTATTATTGCTGTGAAGAAAACAGAATGACTTACACATATTTCTGTTTTAAATTAAAGTACCAGGGGTGTTTTTGTCCAGTTTAAGTGCATCTAATATACCTTAACTCACATCTTATTACTTGGAACAACATTCCATATTTGGAGACATAAAAAATGGCCAGCAATCCAATATCAGTGAATGAACAAATGTCATCATGTCAACTAGAAAATCAATACCATGACATGATGTTTTTTGTAGCAGTTAAGCTCAATCTGCATCTTACTCTCATGATCTGAAGACAAGAGAAGCTGTCTCACATTGTTGAACAGTACTTGAGCTCTTTTCTATGAAATGTGTTCAGAACTGATAAGTGTGTATGGAGACAGAGATTGATACTCTGCTGTCTAGTGGGAAACAATGTCTCTTTTCCATTTTAATATATTTTGTTTGTAAAAACACATAAACGGCCAATATAATTATATCAAATAGTCTTGATTTTCACTATCAATGACTTGCATGGCCAACTCACCATGTTGCCATGGTAATGTCTCAGTAAGATGGCATGTCCATAGAGAAGTGTGCGGTGGCCAGATTGTGCAGTCTGTTGAAACAGCAAGATTAAAAATATGACAGAAAATGAGATTATATCAACATTCAAAAGCAAATTGTATGTTTAAGCCGCCATGAAACGTTCAAGAGGTGAAGACCAGATGACATTTAATTTGTGGGCCATGATAGTCTTAATCATTTTTTTTTTGTTTTTAAACTCTCCCTGGAGGCCATGCGTTGATATTTTCAAGTTTCTGGGATAAAATTTCACGACAAGAATACAACCAGATGTCTTGATAATGTTCAACATATTTTATGATAATAAATAATAGTTCAATATAAGAACGATCCAATATGAATTAAATGTAGTGCATCTGACATATTTGTCTCATTTCAAGATATGAACATGAAATTGCTTTTTTAACATGTGAACATGAAAGTATCAAGTTCAGACGCCCCAGATAAAACATTATAAATAATCTTCAAAACTAACGTTTCACTGCTCGAACATATCAGCTTCATATTGGCAAAAATAGGAGAAAACAATTTAAACAATTATCCACAAGTGATCCATATTATGTAAGTTTAAGAATGTTAACATTTGTCATCACAGTATCCAACAGTGATTCTATTATTTATTGCATCTGGTTTGTTTTTTCCTGTCGGTCAGTTTCATGCTTGCTTTCAAAGTGTTATCTGGCAATTCCATTTTGTTCTTCTCTTTGGCCATTTTCCCAGTTACAAGGATTCATGGTGGTTGTTTTTGTCTACTGTGTAACATGTCTATTTTTGTGCATGGCCCCTTCCACCAATGCAATGATGTTGATCCATCCATCCATCCTTCCATTCATCCATTAATCCATCCATCCTTCCATCTATCATCCATTCATCAATCCATCCATCCATACCTACATACATTACATACATACATATATATATTTATATACATACACACACACATACATACATACATACATACATACATACATACATACATACATACATACATACATACACACATGATATTCGTCCTTCGCTAGCGAAGATGACCATGACTTCTGATCACTGGGGGATGGGGGGGGGGGGGGGTAGGGATGAGGTGGGTACGGAGATGGTTGATGAGGCCGATCTTCGCAAGAAAGAGTCTGTTGCAGTGGGGGCAGGAAATATTAGGCGCTGGACCAGGCTGGGAGGTGGAACTTGTGCGATCTTTCCTTTTCTGACACCTCTCTTCTGTTTCCCTGATACGTCTCTCTTCGTAGCTTGCCACTCCGGATCTGACGTGAGCTCGCCAAACAGGAAGGTCTCTTGCAGTCTCTTCCCAGGAGAAGTGGGGAATATTGCTGCGCTTGAGAGCCTCCTTCAGCGTGTCTTTGTGCCTCTTCTTCGGCCGACCGAGCAAGCGTCAGCCAGTGGACAACTCGCCGTTGAACAGTCTCTTTGGTAGTCGACTGTCGTCATGCGGTAAATGTGGCCAGCCCACCGAAGTTGAGAGCGCAGTAATATTGTGTGGATGCACTCCATCTCGGCACGCTGCAGCACTTGAGTGTCTGGTACTTTGTCGTGCCACTTGACACGGAGCAGAGTCCTGAGGCATCTCATGTGGAAGGCATTGAGTTGTTTGGCATGCTGGCTGTAGACTGTCCACGTTTCGCACAAACAGAGCAGGGAAGGAAGGACCATCACTCCGTACACTTTCAGTTTTGTGCATAGACTTAGTCCACGGCGCTCCCAGATTTTTTCCCTCAGTCTGCCGAAGGCTGCGCTGGCTCTAGCGACTCTGTAGGCTACCTCGTCATCGATGTTTACGAGGCGTGACAGAGTACTGCCGGGGTAGACGAACTTGTCTGCGCCTGCTAGTCTCTGGCCGTTCACAGTGATGCTGGGTTCCGTGTAGGGGGTAACAGGTGATGGTTGGTGCAGAACTACGGTCTTCTTGGTACAAATGGTGAGGCCGAAGTCATCGCAAGCTCTTGCAAACAGGTCCATGCTTCCCTGCATGTCGGACTGGGTGCTAGCATTGAGC
>JBCEWB010000014.1:1739470-1752709 GCA_039654565.1 Peronia peronii | reverse complement strand
CTCGCGTTCTCCCCCCCCCCTCCCCCCCCCCACCCCCCTCACGCCCCACCAGTACAGATTTCACAACTGCCTGCCTTGTCCGTACTCTGTCGGCACGATGCGAGTGAGCAGTAGTTTATAAGTGAGTAGGTGACTCACGTCCTGAACCCGCGAACTACTCACATTCTTACGGGTACTTTATGTACATAGTGGGCCTGTCTGTATATGGGACTGTATGATAATTCTGACCAACACTAAAATAAAGAGGGGAGGGGGTCTGGGGGAGGGAGGAAGGGAGGTGGAGGGAGGAGAAAAGTATAGGTGATTTGAGAGATGTGATGAGAACAAGGTTAAACGGTGGGGAGGAGGAATTGGAGAGACTTCTTCCTTTCCTTCTCTTCTTCCTTCTTTCTTTCTCTTTTTCTTTCTATATTTTCTTTCTTTGTGTTTCCTTCTTTCTTTCTCTCTTTCTTTCCTTCTGTTTTCTTTCTTTTTCTCTCTCTTTCTTTCTTATGTTCTCGGGGTTGCGGGTGGTGGTGATGCTTTCAGGAATGGATGATATTTGGTTATCATCTTCTGCAGTGACGAATGTCAGAAAAACGTGTGAAATCACTTACTTGTTTTTAAGCTCCCCCCCCCCCTTCCCCCCTTTCTTTAACTTAACCAGGAAAGGAAGAAATGATTGAAAAAAAAAAAAAGTGATGCGAGAGTGATGGATGGTACACAAGTGCACTGAGTTCATTTCACTCACTCGCTGTTCAGCCTTTCTTTCTTGCTTTCCCTTAGGATCGCAATTTGTTTCGTTAGCTCTCTTTTTAAAATTGGATTTTTTATTTATCTATTATTATTATGATGATGATTATTATTATTTGACAAAGAAATGCGAGGAATAAAATTTAGGTTCTAGGGCAGGACGTCATTATTCCGTTAAGAAGTAGAAAAATAGCTACACTGGGCCGGGTATATTAGATTAAGATGAATATTCGTGGAATGTGAACAAAATTTCAGAGTATCATGGCTGTAACATAAAAAAAAAATTAAAAATTTAGATGCCTTTAATTTGTTCCAGCACTGAATTGTATAGGTAGGATAAAATAGGTCATCGAATGCCCATGTTGGTTATACGTGAACAGAATTTTTATGCCTTCAGTACAACAACAACAAAAACGAAAGAAAGAGAGAGAGAAAGAAAGAAAGAGAGAGAGATTAACAAACAGAATAAAAATCAATGACGGAACAAACAGATTTTTAATTGTTTATATTATTTCATTTCATTTGACTTCCTTTTGGTTGATTATCTCCCATATTGCTCTTTTCACCATCATTGCCATCGCCGTCAACAAATAACAAAAGCAATAAGAACAAAACAATCAGGGAAAACAACAACAACAACAAAACAAATTGTATGGGCATCAGTCGAGAAGGTAGTTGGAAAACAGTATGCATACATTAAATTTCATCTCGTAAAACTGTATCAAAATGTATAAATAGTTACAGATATTTTTTTTTTTTTTATCTCTGCATGGATTTACAGTTTACTGAGAAGCCAAGGCCTTCCTAGAAGAATTTTTAAACGTATGCACCTCAACGTTGGTAATTTGGACGATTAAACTGAACGTTACTCAAAGAAAATGTATTAAAAATGTGTTGTTTTGTATGCTCTGCGAGCCAAAGCGGAAAAACAACAAGACAATGAACGTACAATTCGGCTCAAACACCCGCGCGACTTTACTATTCATTATTATCGCCTTCATAGAATAACGTCAAACACAATAAGCCTCTTTGTGGTTTATGTACGTAGAATCATATAGATCTTTATGCAACAATTGTGTGTGCCAAATTTCAGATGGATATGGATACGTTCAACAGTTTTCGAGTCCATAGGCCTTTTCAGGGGTTTGTTGTAGATTTATAGATCTAGTAAAGATTGTGCCGTAAACCTGCAAGATGGTAACCAGTTCGTCTTACATGAAGAAGATCTGTACTAGTTTTCCTATTCTGAGTGCTTTATAATATTATATGTATTGTTAATGCTTACAAACCCAAGATCAGATGCATACAAAGCCAGAAACATAGTTTCGGTAGCAAAAATTCGGCACGTTAAGTAAAATAACAATGGAGCTAAAACTAATGGTATCTATCCTTAACATTTATTCATTTACTTATTCGTTCATTCATTCATTCATCATTATTTCATTCATTCATCATTCTTTCATTCATTCACCCATTCAGTCATTCACCATTAATTAATTCGTCTATTCATTCATTCAAGGGAGCTATTTAGTTATTTATCTAATCACAGTCAATGAAAAATACATTCTTCTCTCAGTCATTCAATTATCCATACCTATCATTCATTCATTCATTCATTCATTCATTCATTCTCTCAGCCATTCAGTTAGATATTAGTTTAGCTGTACATATCCCTTCCTTCATCTCGTCCTTTCTTCTTTCCTCCCTTCATCCATTCATCCTGCTGGTGAGATAAAATAAGAGCTATAACGGTTACCACTAGCCCACTAATACAGACTGCATGCAAGCTTAGTATTTTACAGCATGGCGCGAACCATTTTTCTTCCTGCCCGTCGAGACACCCGGTTTCTTCTTTTTTTTTTTTTTCCTTTTCCCCCGGCGTCTCCATTTTAGCCCTCTTTACCAAAGCATGTTTTTCCTAGCCCCCCCCCCCCTCCCTCCACCCCCTGTCCGATCCCCCTCCCTCATCCTAGCCTCGTCTTTCTCACCATCCGACTAATGCCTCCTTCTTCTTCTTCTCAATGCGAAGTCGAACTTCTGCAGGTCACGACCCCGCCAGTGACCCCGTGAGATGGAGACTGAACGAAGGGAATGGGGGAGGGGAAAAAAGGAGATGAAAGAAAGAAAGCAAGAGAGAGAGAGAAGGAAAGAAAAAGATATGGTTGACCAATCCTACTTGCAAGCGTGCGCGTCTGACATGCAGACACCCCAATGCCCAACGGCCACCACCCCACTTTTTTCCCCCTCTTCCCCTCCACGGACCGGCCGGCTCGTTGCTTCTCCACTGAATTCCGCATCGATAAAAATGTCTTCTTCTCGCTCTCCCTCTCTCAACGGTTCGCGCCGCGCGAGCAGCAGTAGACGAGAAAAGCAGGTTAGTGCATGGCGCGTGTAGTAAAAACGAAAGAGGGGAAGAGAAAACGAGGACGCGGCGAGCGGTGTACGGAGCCACCACCACCACGTAACTAGGGACGCCACCCAGTCAGACAAGCAGTAACAATACTTGTTAGTTACATAAGCCGCCAATAATTAGGCCGTCGGGGGGGGATGCTCGTAATGAACGTGAGAAACATGGCCCAGTATGGTTGCGCAACAGTCAGCATTGATATGCACCAGGGTCACGGTTAGGTCTGGGAGCGAGAGCCAGCGAGGTCCTCACCTTGTGTCCCGTTACTCGTACGCCCCTGCCCTTACGCAACCTTGAGCGCTTCGGCCAGCCGACCAATAGCATGCCGCTACAGCGCAGAGCTGGCGGTGTCAGGATTTCAAATGGACATGCCTTTCCTTGGCGGATCTGCGCGCTGATTGGTTAGCTAATTTTGGATTACGTGATTTTCAAGGGGTCAATTTGCATGTATGGATTTTAGGCGTCAGTTAGGGTCAGGCCGTCGGCTGGCCACTGCAAGGATTATGTTGTCCGCGCTCCAGCCATACATTTGGATTACAGCATGTTGGCTCAAGATGAGCGAGGCTCTTTGACGACACTTTGACGCCTTTCGCATGTGGAGGGCAGCTCTATCTTGCTTTTTGTTTCAACGCACAGCACAGTATCTCAGGTAAATAAGTCCGTTACTGTCACATGTTGTTATTGTTTCACTAACTGCCGTTTCAGATGCAGCACTGTTGTGAACAAAAAAGCAGGGAAAATAAAAGGGGGTCTTGTAGAGAGAATGGGTAGAAAGGTATCGGGTATTACGTGTGCAAATATACAAGAAAGCGTGGAAGAAAAACTATTCTGAATGATTTTCTTTTTTTTTTTCTTTCGCGGCGAGGGTGTTTGAGTGCAAGCCAAGAAGGAAAAAGTTCACTTCCGTTGAAAACACGATGGGATCATCACGTGCTTACGTAGAGTTAGATCTAGTTGTTGCAAGCAGGCACAGTGTGATAGAATAGGGGCTATAAGTTTGTGACCTCGCCTGGCGCTCGTTGTGTTGTTACGTAGTGTTGTGTGTGTGAGAGAGTTTGTTATTGGTCTCGCGCGGGGTCCCTGACTCAATAGACTAATTCGACCCGGGCCTGTCGATGGTATGATGTATAGTGGGGGCGGATGGATGGGACTGCGTAGTGTGTGGATCTGAACGCAAGAGAGAACGAGTCATTCTCCTCCCTCTCTCTCATTCTCTCGTCATCGTCAAGTTTTATAAGATATAAGCCGAGCCTCATAATACCGTAACGATTGTTTATAAATCTATTTCAGGGACTGTTTCTATTTTTCTCTCTCGCGTCATAGAGCTCCTCGCTCAACAAAGTAAGCCAAGCCTGTGCGAAATGTGAAGAGCGTGGGTGACTGTTATTGGTGTACGTTGGTTACATAATTGTAAACTTGACCCTTGCTGAACTGAGGCGCCACGACTATTACGTCTTACATGGACAGACAGTAACTACCGGGATACGGCTTATTTTTATCCCTGGTATGAAGAGAACACTTTTAGGTCGACTTACATCTACATGTTTTCACGCAACTGTATGGGGCTTCAGTGTTAGCCAACGAGTCGGAACGAACGCATAATATATTCAAACACGAACATGTTGATTTTAGATCCGGTAAGTTGATAATTGATGTTTGTTTTGCTTTTGAGTTTTATTTATTTATTAATTTATTTAAAAATCAGTGTGCAGATAGATCTAGTTCTGTATTGTTGTCATGGGCATTTGATGTCTTAGTTCTGTTTTAATTATTGTTTATACATGTATTTCATTTCATTTGCTTCAAGCGGCTTTTGTGGCAATATGTTCATGCTACAAATGATCACTGTTTTATGCGTCATTAGAAATGTAACTATTTTTAGTTTTTGGACCTTATCAATCAATTTTCTGATCTGTGCCTCGTGACATTGTGTCAACCTCATTTTGAATATTTATCGGATGATATGAGACCTTGTTTGGATTTTGTTTTCATCCTAATTCCATGTTTCTGTCGTTGGACGCGGCTCTTCCATGTCTCCTTACATTCATCCCGTTCTTTCTTTATCTCTCATTCTTGGTCATCCATCGCATCTCTACTCTTAGTCTCTGTCTTCCATCCTATCTTCTAGAACATATACAAAAGGTGGCATTATTCTTGATGTCCGAGATCAAAGAGCCCGTTTGTGTTTTTTCTCTAAAGACAGGGTATATAAAGCCATCACTTATCCCGTCAGCAAATCCTTGTATGGTTGTTGATAAACATACATATAACAATATCAACAAAAACTATAATTTATTGTGTTATTTAGAAGAAAAAAAATCACAGCCATTGTGGCAAGACATTTCAGCATTCATTTGATTCATCGGTTACTTTCAATATTACCGTGTGAAATAAGGAAAGAAGATGATGAAATGAGAAAGAAAGAAATAGTTGGAGAAGAAAAATATGAAGAGGAAGAAAGAGAGACGAAGATAAAGAAGGGGGATAATAATTGTAAAGAAGAAGAAAAAGAAGAAGAAGAAAAGCTGACTCTATTGGTTGCGTTGGTCAAACTGTACTTGCAATGAGTCAGAAGCCTGGACTCTGCGCAAAAAGTCAGGCCCGTGATAAAACGGGGGAAAAAAAAAAGAAATACCCGTAGAAACACTGAATGTCATCGAAACTGCCAAAGACGATGTGCGTTGTAATGAAAGGACAAGAAATTTGAATTTCCGATTGCTTAAATCAAACCATAATACACAGCATACTGACTTCGGCCCACAGTAAGAACAACCTTTGAAGTCCAAACTCTTGAGTCGGGTGAACTCCAAAGTGTCAGAAAGTGAAAACATAACATATTCCCTGCTCATCTAGCGGCCGAATTCTGTTAAGAATAGCGAATTTCATGACTCGTGTTTATAAGTGCAATGTGTGTGTGTCTGTTGTTAGTTCTTTTTTTTTTTTTAATAGCTTTTTTTTCTCCGTCTTTCTTGCTTATAAATATTTTATTATTTATTATTTCCCCCATATTTATGACTCTTTTATTTTAGGCGCATTCTACTGCTATTGCGGGTATTTACATCTGATGTTGAAAAAAAAAAAAAAAAGATATGTGTTTAGTGCTTTAATTTGAAACAAAACAGGTTCCAAATCTTTATTTTACTTTAGCAGAAAAGTTTGTGCTGTGCCCAGTTTGTTTATCTTTAAATATAAATGAAAGTCTGTCGCATTTCAATACTAAATATACGGATTATGAACGAACATATTAACGATGATATGTTAAATTAATTGTCACTAATGTTAATGTTTATTACTTATCCATTTTTACGACCATTTCCTCATTAATTATGCATATTTATAGCCTCATTTCCACATATGTGGCGACCAGTAATGGCTAATAATTGTTATCTGGAAAGATGACTAGTCCATAATTATGTGTGATATATTTTATATTTTTCAATTACGCAAGTGGGTGGTCATCTTGCGTACTAAGGTATTAGCCATTGACCATGTTGTCTCGGAATGATTTGGTGGCATTTAACCGAATGAATCTCACCTCGATAATTTGGCCTTGTGTATAAGCGTGACCTACAGCTCCGCGGTAATTAGTCTAATGTCTGGCCGGACTTAATTAGAAGTGGTCATTCGTTTCCATGCTTTGCGTACTAAGTGCCGTAATCGCAAAGTCCAGTGGCGGAATTCTACCTGGAGAACTGAGAGGGTCTTGGCACAAGACGATATTGATACGTCAGAAGTACTCCTTCGATAGAGTGATGTCATAAACCGAATCCTGCTTTGCCACCATAATGGAGGGAATTTTTGTTCGCGTTGATAAAGCTGACCATTACATAAGTCGCAATGAGGGCGTTCACAAGATCAAAGCAGATAGCGCCAACACGATTCGAGCAAAATTACAAATTTTGGCATGTGGGATCACAGGTTCTTGTGATGGGTTCAACCGGTAGGCATCCAAAATATGAGAAAATATAAAGGAAATGAATATCATGTACAGTATACTTCTATGGTGTTGAGTATCCTGGGAGTTCTTTAGGGACTTCAGTCTGAAAAGGAAAGGTTGATTCATCATGCATCATGGGAAGTCTTGTTCTGTAACCACCCAAAAACTGCAAATTGAATGCGCTTTCTTCTGCTGTGATCTTCATAGTGCATCATGTTACTTTCATTCTTATAGCTAGGTGAAACCGGAAAGCGGAAACAAAAGTCAAAATTCTCAGGTCAGTTGAGATTTTTTTTCTCTTTCTTTTTTTTTTCTTTTTAGAGAAATGATGACGAATCCAGTTAACCTTTTGTTTTATTACGACACGTTATCTCCTGGAGGACAATATTCAATTTGTTTCAGCCCCAGTGAAGTTGGGCTCAGGCGTCTTTAAAAAAATAATAATCATCAGTTTGAAACGTGATCTTTTAGATATATTGATTGGCCATGAAAATGTAACTTTACTCTTAGCTGAAAAAAATCGAGATCTGTTTAATCCCTCTTGTGACAGTGAACCAGAAACCAGCGATTTCTCTCCTGTGGTGTCTATGGTATAGTAGCTAAGAGAACAAGGACAAAGTTATGTCTCTTTGGGAACAAACAAACAAAAAATAAGAAGAAAAATAGTAATAAATAAAACAAACAGACAAAAATAGTTTTAAAAAATAGACATTAAAAAAAACGGTATGAAAGTGACAGTGCGTAAGCGACCTGAATATAAGGAATTGAAATATAACAACAACAGAAGCAAACACAAGTGGATATAGTCGAAGTTGTCGGTGGCAAAATTTTCTAAACTCTCATAATTATTGAAGATTTTTCACTATTAAGAAAGCTTTACATAATGTGCGCCAGCTTAAATCAATTCGGAATATCAAAAACTTTAGATCACCGATATCACTGTGTCATTTCTCAACACAATCATATTTAAATGCACCGTAAAAAAAAAGTTTCTACGGTTTAATACAAGATAACCTCCACCAGGAGGTTGAAAGACGTATAGAGAACCTACCCTAACGACGGTTTAATATATTAAATATAACGATATATGTATGCATTTTTTTTTTTCGAGGGTGAAATACATTGTATTCTCTATACAGCTTCGCTTAACTTGAACTTGTTTAAGACCAACATTTAGATAGTTATCCCAGGCCTGCAGCTGGGAAAGCTAAACCATCACCCATCATCGCCATCATTACTACCCTCACCACCACGATCACAACCACCATCACAACTACCACCATCACCGCCATCACCATCATTGTAGCAACTACCACCAGCACCATCACCATCATCACTACCATCATCTCCATTGCCACCACCATCACCACTACCACGACCACCACCGCCACCACCACAATTACAAAACACTCAGTATCGCCCCTGGCTTTTGTGATCATGATCTAAAACAAGAGGGGGCCATAACTGACCAGCCTCTATTACCGACAGTTAAATCAGCACTGGAACATAATTAATCATCCTAGTTAATGGAAGCTAAGAGTATGACCATTAGTATTTATAACGTGGATTGCGAATGTCATAACTATTCCAGAATAGCATATGTCTTTCTTTTTGAATGATTATTCATTCCTTGAAAATGAAATAAAAATAAAATAAAATAAGATAAAATAAAATAAAATAATAAAATAAAATAAAATAAAATAGAATAAATGATATGAAAGGAAATGAAACAAAGCAATAAAGAAAAGTTTTGTTGCATGTAGATCATTTGATTTTTTTCCCCTTTAGATTATCAAGCATATCTCTGAGCGTTTTAACAATTCATTGGCATGTATTGCGTAAATATACAAATACGCATGATATAATGATGTACTGTAATCTAAATCTATATATAGTTATATAACTAAAGCAGGTGACCAATTATAATTATGTCTACTTCGTCCAGTGCAAAGAGCTTTAGTAATTTCTTAATCTGTTGATCAGGGCAACTTTCTACTCTTGCAGCTTATCTTGTGTTTCTTTTTTCCCTCTTTCTTTCTTTCTTTCTTTCTTTCCTTCTTTCTTCCTGTATTCCTTTCTTTTTTTCATTTATTTTTGGCCAAGAAAAACAAAATAAATCACTAGTTTCAGGTATTCCTTAAAATTATTGCAGATTTTACCAAAGTTACATAATCTCCATTTTGTATGTTAAAGCACAAACTTGAGCGATCAAAGAAACAAACAAGCAAACAAACAAACAAACAAACAAAACGAGCAACTTAACCATCTCTTCGATTTTGACGTGACCATGTCACTAAGAAGATGTAAGCTGATCCCGTCTTCACCCCTCTCCCTTTCCTCCCCAAAAAAGTAAAAAAAAAGAAATTTGTGAAACAGCATTGGGCGTAACAAATTTCATTAAAACATTTATTTATTTATTTATTTAGCTATTTAGATATTGATTTTAGTTATTGTCTATTTATTTAATTACTTATAAATTCATTTATTTATCTATGTATGTATTTACTTACTATTATCTGCTCACTTACTTATCTATTTATTTCTTTACTTTTTAAAATAGGATTTGCTATTTTGTTTGTATATTTCTTTGTTTGTTTGTTTGTTTTGTCGCTTAAGTGAACTTGGCTTCCTCATTCTTAAATTTAAAAATCCTCAGTTAGCCAAGCCATGGATGAGTGCACATCGCTCATTATTTTCTGAAGCCTGAGCTCTGTGGACAGATTTAGAACAATAAAATTATTTTGTTTGGGCAATATTAAAATTATTCAAAGAACAGTCCTTAATAAACATTCCGTTCACGTGCATTCTTAAAATATTCTTAAAATTTAGATTGCTCTTTCAAAAGCGAGTTAACCAATCATGAGATCTAGATCGCTGTTGTATTATTTTTGTCAGTTTATTTCTGAGCGTGAAAGTTAATAAGTTCGAACACAATATGATTCGTGCATAAACAGGTTCTGTCACTTTCAAGATAGAGATATGTACTTCAGATAAACCAAACCATGATTTTTATTGGGCTTGTTTTTAACATATTTGGATCCGCTCTGATGTATCTTGTGCAGTCTAGCGAGACAAAATTTTCAAATTCCAAATTTATACTCACAGAAAATCTTCTTACCAAAAATGGGCACGTACTTGAAACCGAGACAGTCCTACTGTCTTAGGATTGAAAGACTACTTACATTGAAAATAAATAAATAAATAAATAAATAAACACTGTGAATAAGTTTGTTTTCTATTATTATACACATGATACATGTACAATAAGTAATGAACAATCATTGTTAATTTGTAAGAATGTTTTATTATTATTATTATTTTCATTCGTAATATTTAAAAGTGGGTTCTGCAATGAAACAGTAAAGATAATACTGACATTTATGATTCTGTAAGGCATGGATTTAAAACGACTACAGGCTGCCTTAACAAACCCAAGACAGTTGCAACAGAAGTGGACACGAAAGCGATATCATCAGTAGTGGTGATAGCAATGGCAAGAACAAAAATTAATGATTTTTGTCGATGTCGCATGGAATAACTCAAGCTTGCCAGTATGACCGTTAGTATTTTGTTTGGCATAACCTGTCTGATAAATACGCGCACCTGTCGATCCTTTAATTCGTCCGTCCGTCCGTCCCCCCCCCCCCCCTGGTTCATTCATCGACTCATCCACTCATCCATTCATCCCTCCCTCCATCCCTCCCTCCCTCCCTTCCTCCCTCTCTCCCTCCATCCATCCATTCATCCATCCATCCATCCATCCATCCATCCATCCATCCATCCATCCATCCATACCTTAACTCATAAAGATATATATAACAAACACACATTGTCATCTCATGATTATATTATTAACACATCGATCTTAATTCCCAGCACACACACACACATACACATGTGACAATCACACTCCCAGAAACGTAGCATAACATTCCACTCCTTGCCTTGCCTCTTTCTGACACACTCAGACACACTGCAAAAAAAGCCCGCCCTCATAAATCGTGAGCACTGTCGAATGTTATTGTGTAGGTAGGTATGCGCGCACGAGCCTGCGTCAGGTCACTGTGGAGTCACGGTCAGGGTTGGAGGAGAGGGGAAAGCGAGGGGGGAGAAGATTGGAGGCTGCGGTGAACAGGGGAGTGGAAAGAAGGAACCTTGGAGTGGAGACCGAGAGGCGCGACATGGAAAAGAAATTGTTTCTAGGGAACAGCGATTTAGTTACTTAGACAGAGAGACAAAATGCTATTATAATCATTTTGACGCCTAATGGTAATTGGTATGTTATTCATTTATGACAATGCATGGCGTGTGTAGTCGGAGCTGTTTTGTGGGCTGCAGTAATGATAGAAACATGGCAGAGATTGGTGGCGCTAATGTTTTTCGCATTGTGTCCCATTCTGTGTGCCTCGGTTGACATTGCTGTAACGGTGTATGTGTTGCCCTTCCCTATAAAGTTTACCCCCCCCCCCCCCTCCCTCTTTTTTTGGCGTGGATCAAAGATACGGAATAGAGAAAGAAGGGGAGGGGGGGGGGGCAAATAAACATTGAAGAAGAATAAAGGGAGAGGGAAAGGAAAGAGAGAGGGTGAGGATGAGTGGAGGGGGGGGGGATGAATATTTTATGCTCTTACACATTTACACAACAGAGAATGGCATGTATCCAAGCACAAAAACCACAATAATAATTATAATCTATGGATCCAAGCATTTCTTAGTCAACTAGGCCAACAGTAAGCATAGTAATTATTACATTCCAAGTGAGATTTTTTTCATAACATTATCAACTGCCCACTCAACCAACCAACCAACCAACCAACCAACCAACTAACCAACCAACCAACCAACCAACCAACCAACTAACTAACCAACCAGCTAACCAACCAACCAACAGACAAACAAACAAATAAACAAACAAACAAACAGAACGATACATTATTTTTGAGAAATTACAGTGTCGGTCAGGCAATACAATATCTGTTTCTGTTCCCCCCCCCCCCCCCAATTCCCTTCCTCGGTTCTATCCCTCCCAGGCATTGTTCACTCCATAGTCATATTTCCTCTCTTTTCATGACAGTGGTCAAACCTATTGGAGATTTGTTTTTGTTTTTTTTTCTGGTTTTTATTATTATTATATTACTACTGTTTTATGCTTTTTTTTTTCATTCTTTCAGTATACATATGTATATTTTTTTCTTTCGATGCAACATATGGGAGGGCAGGATTAGTATATTGTAATCGCCATATAACTCAACAGATGTTGCCGTCCTTAGCAAAGAAATGAATAGCTCAAGAAGGAAGGCCGTAGAGCTCCCTCTCTCTCTCTCTCGCGCGCTCGCTTTATATATATATATAAAGGAACAGAGCTGTGGAAGGGGTGAAGAGGGTGACATGCCGTAAGTGTACTACTAAGGTGGAGCAAATTCTACAGTTTAATTCTTTCCCCAACTCTTCAGATAGAATTTTATCTTTCCACGACATTGAGAGACAAGCTAGTACATCACCTCATTCGCTGCATTTTGTTCACTGTTTGTTCAAAGAGAGAGAGGGGGAGAAGGATATATATATATATATATATATATCAATGGCGATTGTCTCGAAACAAAAGTTTTTAAGGAAAAGGCCTTATGTCAAAGGACATTACAGTTGCAGTGTTGCACCGCAGAGTATTCAAAGTACCATTTGTAACACTAACAGGTGCTACTTTGCTGTGTTTATATGTCCTCAATTTTGTTTACTTGCATGCTGTATAGACATTCTTTGTGGGATGTAATACATTGTATGATTTCAAGATTAGAAAACATAGATCTAACTGTTATGTTACGTTCTATTTAGGCTATGTCTTTCAGCCCCCTGGAAGCGGTTATCTCTAATCTAACTGTATTGCATTTGATAGTTTGTAGCTAAACACATTTTCATTTTTTTTCTTTAGATTTATGTTTTGACATATTTGCACCTATACACGCATTTAACATGATATACATGATAAATGTAAATGACCGTCAGTTAGGAATCGGATGCCCCCATCATGAGTCATGTTATATGAATGTCAGGAATAGAGAGTGATAGAAAAAAAAAAGAGAGAGAAAGGATTAGATAGATAGATAGATAGATAGATAGATAGATAGATAGATAGATAGATAGATAGATAGATAGATAGATAGATA
>JBCEWB010000014.1:1716715-1733412 GCA_039654565.1 Peronia peronii | reverse complement strand
AACAGTTCTTTTCACGGCTCTAACTTTTCTTTACATTACTTTTGCTTTCAACGCAGCCCATATTACTAAGGCTAGCAGTCCAATCATACGAGAGGGCTTGAATTTATGATGAACGCAAAGTTCGAGAAAATTAGCACGATTTTTTATATAAAGGGAAATAATCCTGGAATAAAATAAAATAGTGCCCCATGAGTCATTCGAGAATTGCCCCCCCCCCCCCTCAAACCCTGTTAAAAAGTGGAAGACGAACTCTCTTTAATCGAAGCCATTAGGTTGGTCCTGGCAAATTCGATTTGAGCGGACTCTACTGTAGTTCTTTCAAAGATTCTGTAAAATATTGTCATCATGTCTTTCATGCTCTTTGTGTTTTTTGTTTGTGTCTCACATTTTTTATTTCATACGCATGTATAAAATGATAAGGAAGGCCTTATTTTCATGTTATTGAAAAGGTGTATATTACATTATATGATTGCAGTGGTCCATTTCACCCATGCTGTGCAGTAAATTTGTTTTGTTTGTTGTTATGACAGAATATGAGAATAGTAGTATATTTTTTATTATTATTATTCACAGGTGTACATATTATAAATACAAGCTTCCTTGATTATGGATACGGTCAAAAGTAATGTTTGGTAAATAGAAAGATTACAGTGATCAAGTGAGATAAAGTCAGGACACCCCAAGTCACTCAGTATTATTAGTGAGAATGTTGTCAATGTAAAATAAGAGAATTTCATCTCATTTATAGCATTAGCCCCTTCGTCATATACATTGTACTTATAAATTTATTACATGTGTATTGTTCCAGAGATCATGTGATAGGATTCACCAGGGTGTATTGCTTTGTTTTATATTTCATGTGCATTGTTATTTGAGATGGTTTATGCCAAAAGTAGTTTGGGTTTTAATTTATTTTTTATGTGTGTGAACAGGAAGTGTAAAAATTATAAAGCTATATTGTATGTACAGCGATATATTGAAGAAAACAGGCTTGAATCATATGTACGTGTATTTGCTAAAGGAAGTGATAGTATACATACCACATCATACAGTATACATGTACACATGTATTGTGTTGGTCTCAATAGATTTGTTCCGAACAAGCGAACGGCTGGAAATCGGTTAATTTTAGTTGGGGGGGGTTGACAAACACTCCAAACTGTTCACTGCCATTGACATAGAAAAACACAAAGAAATGCACGGGACTGGTGACAGTTGTTCTGGGATCTCGTGGTGGAACATAACAAACATCAGTTAATGTTTTATTTTAGCAGGGGTACAAACACTCTGGTGGGGATTTCCAGTCTTTTGCTTTGTCGAATATGAACAACATGTATTGGTTCACAGAACTCATCTGGAAAGGGCTTGCTGAAGAGGAAAACATGGCAGTATGAATTGGCTCCGTATCTTGCAATATGGTTTATTAAATTTTGCTCTTTTTTTGTGTCTGGAAAGGGCATATTGAAGAGGAACACATGGCAATATGATTTGGCACCATATCTAGCAACATGGTTTATTATTGCTCTTCTTTTTTTTTTTATTTCTTTTTGTAGTATGTGTGCTACTATTGCCAACCAATACATGTATTTCTTGCATTTAATACCAGCGCCACATACATAATGTACATCTATTACATGTACTAAACTTTAAAAATACATGTATTATGAGAAATTAAATTTATGAACTTGCATGAGGAAGTGTTGGATTGTATCAAAACTACATGTATCATGTTGTATAAATTGTACAACCTATTGTGAGTTTTAACTTATCCATTTTTCATCATACACAGAAAAAAAATAGGATGATTTTACAAAAATACTTACAAATATTATGACATGTCTGATGTTCCTAAATGGACATCACAAGTTTTTCAAGTTTTTCCATTGAGTCCTTCAATTGTTAGGAACACAGTCCTATTTCTTGCCATTGTTTCTTTGTAGGCAACAATTTCACACTCCAGTGAGGAAACTTCCTGCAACCGTAACATAACACTTTGTTGACAGTGACAGAGTGACAGTAGCAAACAAAACACAGAAGTACATCATATACCACTAAGTTAACTAAGGCTCTCAATATTGTACGGTATACAAATTATTGTGTATTCTTTTTTATACGGTACAACAATATTACAATAAATACATATGTACATGTGACACCAGATATGAGTGGTGCGATTGTATGCCAGTATTGCGAATTCAGTTGCTGTCACCATATCACACAATACGCTAGTGCGTGACTAAGTACAATAAGCTACAATTTACAAGTTTGTACACGTCATTGCATTACTCATTTTACTGTTCCATCCAACAGACATCTGATTCAACTTCAAAGTACATGTTCATCCAATTGTATATACATGTACATGTACATGCAGCATAGTCTGTATCATCAAAACAAAACATTTGTCAGTATATTAATAATAGTGAAATAACTGAAATGTGTTACTAAAATATGCATGCACTAATATAGATCGTATAAAAGGTATTCTACAATATACACGTACTACACCGAAAATAGTGAAAACAAACGAGTCCAATTAATGTAGGCTACATCAACACATGTACGTTTCCACCAATCCGTTACATACAGTTCCCCCCATCCATGAATTAGTCGCCCATCCATCGCTTTATCACTGTATCACAATCCATTATTTCATCCATCCATCTTTCCATCTGCTTGTCCTTCCATTGATCTGATAGCAATACCATCCATCCTCCACGATGCATCCATAATACGGTAATTACATTACAAATTCAAATTTCATGTACAATGTACATGTATCTCCTAGCCCTTAACCCATCCATTGAAGAAAAAAAAGAGAGAGAGAGAGAGAGAGATCATGATAAATCAATTACGATTAGTACGGTTTTTTTAAGAATAGAAACAGCAAAAATGGATAACACTAACAGCAACATCAAAATTGTCGCATAAATTTATTTTTAAAAAAAATTAGTTCTTGGTACGCATGTAAGCTTTTACAATGACAGAAAAGTACATTATATGTAAGGACATGGCTAGCCGGACTTATATACATGTATATATAAATATAGTGTTATTTTTTTTATTTTCATTTTTTTAAATTATCAGACAGTACAATTTGTAGGATTAGCTCTAAATTCACCACCTTTACTAGAGATCTGTCGCACAGAGTTATCGAAAATGCAGTAGCAATGCAAATAGGGAGTGGCTTCCCTTTCCTTCTAACTTCTAGTTCATGTAGATCTACTGCAAATACATGTACGGGCTCCGCCGCGTATTTTATTTCTTGAGCTATACCTAGGTCTAGGGGATAGTAGAGTTAAACTGAGCCTACTACATCGCCAGAACACACCAGTTTTGACGTGAAAAGTTGTGTACTGATTTGAGCAGGTAGAAAATAAAGTAGAGTCTAGCCAATGCTTATCAGGACAGAACTGACATCGCGTTAAAGTTAAAGCAATGTTTCTTGAGTCGGCCTTGCTTTGTACTATATAGATATAGATCTAGAATGTTGTAGGCCTATAGTCTGTAGAGCTAGATCTAGATCTTTGGTCTAGATCTAGATTCTAGATCTACATAGACGTAGAGGCACTACCGTCTCACTGGGGTCCCTACAGCAACCCGGCACATTATGGATTACTGTAAAATGAACTAGATCTAGGCCAACCCCTGGCTCTAATCTGCTGGGACCCTTGGCTGTGCATACCGCCGAGGCAATAATCGCAGTATTGATATAGGTACTAGTTCATTTTACAGTAATTGATATGTGCCGGGTCGCTGTAGGGACCGCAGTGAGACGGTAGTGCCGACATAGAATCTAGATCTAGGCACTGCCGTCTGACTGCGGTCCCCACGCCGACCCAGCACATATCGATTACTGTAAAATGAACTAGACCAACCCCACGCCCTAACCTGCTGGGACCTTCGATTATGCATACCACCAAGGCAATAATCGCAGTATCGATATAGGTACAAGTTCATTTTACAGTAATTGATATGTGCCAGGTCGCCGAGGGACCGCAGTCAGATGGTAGTGCCTAGATCTGGTCTATGTGAGTAGTTTTTAAATTTTATTATTATTTTTTTTTTTTTGGTACAAATGTTAAGGTATCTTGCATGCTGTGCATGGAATTTCCCTTTGAGGACAAATAGATCTATCCATCTTATTGGTGAAAATGTCGGGATATCGTACGAGCGATCGACAACAAACAGAAATTGATAAAAGAAATCTAATTGTGTAAGACTGATCATTGTAGATCTATTCTCTGCATTTCATGTTCCAAAGGACAAACTATGGTCTTTTTGTGGTCCCGGTGCAATATTGATACCTCGATTATTATACTTGGTCACCTAAGGCTATTACTATTTGAATATATTCCGTATACCAAATATTTGTAATGATTTATTGAGTAGTTCCTCTGTTTGATTAACCCTGTAGGCGCTGCACGACTCGCAAGTAGTATCTGTTATCTCGCAAGTAGTATCTGTTGCCTCGGCGGTATGCACGACTCGCTGGTAGCATCTGTTATCTAGCAAATAGTATCTGTTGCCTCAGCGATATGCACAGCCGAGGGTCCCAGCAGGTTAGGGCCAGGGTGTAGTTCATTTTGATTATTAGAATGGAACGGTCCTACCACATGCTAAACTAAATAACACAATACCAGTAAAATCAAGCAAAGAAGTGTATTAGTCATATGAAACACTCAGACAACGCCAACACAGTCAGTAACTAATCTACATCATTTTGTCCATGCAAATAGACATATTAGCAATCGTATCCATGTCGCTATAGGCAGTAATCGGTATGTGCTGGGTCGCCATAGTAGAAAACAGACTGGGACCACAAAAAGAAGGTAGTGCCCAAACTATAGTTGGCCAGAGAAAGATAAATGCAGTTGAAAATTTAATGAAAGCAAACCGTTATGGTTCGGTGGCCTGGTGGTTGGGCCATCAGAATGGAGTACGAAAGTTCCAGGTTTGAATACTGACAGGTCCTGACATTTTTGTCCTTGGAGAGACAATTTACAGATATTTCCAGACTTGACCGGGGTACTGACTATATATAGATGAATGTTTTTCTTAGATTGATGAGGATTGGGATCCCTAACAGGCAGCCATCTTATATCGTAGGGTTCACAAAGCCTTGGCAGGGGGGGTCATGTAGCCTTACTTAATTCTAGACCTGTGAATCAGCCACAGAGCGAGCGGAACTCTCCGTGGTGAGCTGCCACCTGCCAGTCTAGACGGCTGATCTAGTGCTCTTTTTTCATTCTTGACTTCAGACCATTGACTCCAAACAGCCTTTTAAATGGTGCAGTGTTGACCTACATCGGACCTGAGACTGACAATGTCAGATCCCTCCCGGAACTCCACGCCTTTTTTTGACACATATTTGAAACTAGTCATTGGTAGAGGGGCTGTACTTACAAATACATGTCATTATGTATAAAGGGGTGTCAAGCCTGTCACTCCCTTTTGCAGACCATTCTGTAAATATAATGTAAATCAAGCTGCTGACAAGAGGGGGTTGCGTGGATTTGAAGCTTGTGGGTAAGGTGTCATGAGTGTAAAACATGGAGAACCACTGGTTTAGAGCCTGTACTGTAAAGAGATTTATGGTGCAAATATAATCTAAATGCTCATTATTATTTATTGTGAGTGTTATTAATTTAACCCCACAATGAACATCAGAAATCTCTAGAGTATTCTAAGAGATTTAAAAAGAAAAGCATGATTGGAAGTTTGCAACTCACTATAACATCCTTGTTGACATAGTTCTAGAGAAAGTGCACGAGATCAAAGTCTTATTTTTTTTTTCTCTGTGGGAGTAGATCAAAGTCTTATTTTTTTTTCTCCGTGGGAGTTCTCTCACTGTGCCAGAGGGATACTGGGGAGTGCTAGATGCAACAGATACACTTCACGAAAACATGAGTGAAGTGAAAATTCAGTGAATTTTAAATGCCAAGAAAAGATAAATGAATATGGTTTTAAACTAAAAGGTGTTTTGTGGTCAGTGTGCCTATCCTTATGTTTTCCTAACTATGTGAAGGAAAGACAAGGAAAGAAAGAAAAATAGGAGGGAAATTTAAATTCTTTTTTTTTGTACTCACACCATCAGTGCAATCCATTATCAAAATCATTGATCTCATTCTGCATAGCATGCTACAAATCTAAATTCTGCATTAAAATATCCAAAGAGTGTTCAGCAACAATGTGCTTTTCAACTTTGTAATCATGTAATTACAATGACCTTTCTGTAAGTTCAGAAAGACAAAGGTTGCAAGTCACACTTTAGTATTTGAATCCATACTTTTACGACCAATAGTGTTTGTGGTAAGTGCCGCAGAAGTAATGATGTCGCTGTCAGTGGCTCATATGAGATAAGGGTTTTAGAAGACAGTTGTCTTGGTGTGATAAGCGACATTCAGTTCTTCAGCAAAGTTGAATTGAGGTTCATCTAGGTGTAGCACAAGTCTTAATGTTCATAATTCTCATAATAGTGTGCATGTTTTTTTTCCAGGATGCTCTTCATGCTCCTGATTGGACTTCCACAAATTTCAAACTAGCATATACTATGGATTGTGGAAAGGAATTTTCCTCATGGGAAAGTTTCATGCATTCTTTGGAGCAGTACTCCAAAGAACATAAGGTAATCCATAATTTGTAAAATGTATCTTGTAAACCTACTTCATGAGTCTTGACATCATTATGAATGGTGCTTTTTTTTTTTCTGAATTTTAGTCGCACTCTCCATTAGTACTATACTAGTGATACATTAATTCTGAATTTTAGTTGTAGCGGTATTCATTGTTTGTTGCTATGAGAGTGATGTGGTTTTGCCTCATCAGTCAATTCAGAAAAGATGTTTTATTCATGATTTGTGAATATATTTTCAGTTTTAACATTCCTTGCAATTTTCATTCTACAAAACCTTGTTATCATAAATTTGAAACTCTCAAAGAGAAGACTTATGAAACTGGCAACAGTAATTCCTTGTGGTGGGTTATTGCTAAATGCTGTGAAATTCTTTATTTTCCCATAATGCTCACTTTCTGCACATCCTTAACATAACACCAAGATAGTGAAAGCAAGTTATTAAAAATTTGCTGATTGACATTGACCAGCAAAAGTGATGCCAATGATAGAGCAATTTTCAACATCATCTTTAACTTATATCATGCAATGGTTTGAAAATCGTACACATAAATTCACAATGAATTATATATGATAGCTTTAATTCTAGGCCTGTAAACAGTTCAGCAATATGCAGAACATTTTGTGACCCATATGCCACCATGTCACCTTTGTTTTCCCTATTGAATCCATTGTGGCCTGAGACTGAAACAGCATAAACCTACTACTATTCCTAAAATAACCATGTGCTTCCCTTGATCCATTCCCTTCCCCATTTACTTTCTGGATGTAATTTAAATTTTTCAACCAACTGTTGGGCTAATTCTATTATGAACTGGGGCTATAAATACTCATGCCCATGCCAAGTCTACTACAGTTTATTAGATTTGCAATTGCATGGTCCAGACTATTTCATTTTAACTTGATTTGTATGTGAGGATTTCAGTTTGAATTACTAACTTTCATGCCTGAGGATCAGTATGTTTTAAGTGACTTTTTTTTTCATGGTTATTATTTCACATAGGTGGTGTATACTGTTGGAAATTGCAAGCCAGTGGAAACGGCTAACAGAAATGACTCCCTCAAGAATAAGTTCCCTGTGAAGTTTAAATACTGCTTTGCTCGCATGCTTTGCAAACATTATGGAAACTATAGCAGTCGCAGCGCTGGTCATAGACCACATCAGAGGTAGAGTTTGCAGTTTCCTGAGATTTGATGCTTGGGTATCATTTTAATTTGTTGTTGTTATTTTTATGGGCACGGGTTGATTTGAAACAGGATGTTCAAATGTGGCCTTTTCCAAGAATCCTCATACAGATTTCAACAGAGTACCACTATCACTAGTATCAGTGTTGTTTCAGGTGTTCGAGGATTAAATCAGATGAATGGTAGAAAAACAAAGTCAGCATAATTATCAAGTTTTTCTGAATAGAATTATCGCTTACTAATTCTTTCCTCTTAAACACATACTCTTTTTTTTTGCCTCCCAAAATTGTTTTCATTTCCTTTTCTTACAGGAACCCTCGTCATTTCAGTAGCAGATACTATTTCCAAGTGAGCCATTTGTTGGAAATCATTGCAATCCTTTGTGACTAGTGGGTTTGAACCATTACTTAAAACATAATGCACCTGTAGCCTGTTTATTGTGCATAATTTTTTGTTTTTCAATCCAATCCAGAACTTGCAAAACCGGATGCACTTCATCAATTCTAGTGTCGGTCAACAAGAAGAGGTCAGCACTGGTCATTAAAGAAGCCAATCTGGAGCACACACATGACATGTCAGAAAGCATTTTTAACAAATACAGCCAGAATCGGAGACTCCAGGGTGAAGAGCTCCGTATGGCAAGTGTTCTTTTGAGAGCAGGAGTTCCTCTAAATCGAGTGCAAGAATTCATTTCAAATAGTTGCAGTAAATCACCAACCATCAAAGATCTGCAAAATATCAAAACTAGCATGAGAGGATCTTTGCCAGATAAAGAGGGGCATGAATTTGAATTTTTGATAGATTTGGACCAGCTGATGGCGGATGATCCGGAATCCGTTGTGGAAATCATTAATTTTGACCTTGTGCCTGGTGCAGTCTATTTACAGACATCAGAAATGACAAAAAGAATGAATTCACTAACTGAAGGCATGTTACAACTTGTGTCTCATTCTGTCAACAATGGGAAAATGTCTGTTGTTAGTGTCTTAGGTCTTGACAAAGATTTCCACGCTCATATTTTGGCATTTTGCATAGTGATAGTGGGTGGTGGGGCATCACTTCAATATTTCATGGAGGCGTTTGTGAGAAACAATCCAAGATTTTGTGACACAGTGACTGGGCTGGTGCATGACTGTGAAAAGAATGTTGTGGATTTTATTCAACAGCTAATTCCTCAGGCTGAGATAGCATTTAGTAGGGAATACATCACCAACAAATTTGCAGAAGAGGTTAGTGGCATGGGCACTGACGCATCCTCTGCACTTCAGTTGCAAGAAGAACTAATGAATACAGTCAGTGAAGAATTATATGAAGAGAAACTAAAGGAACTTTTAAACTGCATGTCTCCATTGGCCTCCAAAGAATTTCTTCGCACTTGGGATTCATGTAAAGAAATGTGGGTTCAATATGAAATATCAAGTCATGAATCTTTGCGCCATCAGAAAACAGCAGTGGAAAAGGGCTATGTTGGTTCTTTGAAACTGTTTGTCAATTCCCCCATTACATTGTCAGACCTCATCAAAGTCTTGTTGAAATTTGACAGAAATGAAAATCCTGAAGAAATAACAAAACAATTGATGTCTCAAAGTGTTGATTCCAGCAGTGAACTTTATCACCAGCTCTGCTTTCCAGAAGCAGCTCAGGCAATCATTAGTCAAATAGCTGTAGCTTTGACTAGTGAATATGAAATAAAAAAGCAGAGCGACATGATCTTTGTGAAAAGAAGAGACAATGATGATGACTTTATTCTGGATATTACAGGGTCAAGATGTACCTGTCCATACTTTCTTGATTCAGATATGCCCTGCCAGCACATCTTTGCCTGGCTGAAATTTTCAAATAAATCATTGTATAATGAATCTCTCATTCCTGAGAAGTGTCATGTATTTGGAAAAGCCATCACTCTCAATGCACTTGCTGAATCGCTCACTCAAGGCCATGTTCCATCTTCCTTTCAGCATCATGAAAGACTGAAAGAGCTGCAGATAGTTCTGAAGGACATCCTCACGATCTGTTGCTCTCATTCATATGAACAAATGGGTAAAGATTTGGCTCTCCTGAAGCAGATTCTGTCTGTTGTGAAAACTCGCTCTTCCCAATCCATTAAAGTCATAGCTGAGGAAGAAGCAGTGAAAAGTGCTCCAGAATCTCATTCCAGAAATGATGCAGTGGTGACTACACCAACACCACGCAGAAGAGGACGACCTCGTAAGGATGCAAAACAGCAGCAGACAGGGAGTGGGGCACAGAATAGCAAAATAGCAATGTCACCCCAAAAGCTACCAACGCCCTCAGTGGGTACCAGACATAATCTTCGTACAAACATCAAACACAAATTTGTCACTAGATATCTCTCAGGGGCCACTGACACCAGTGCATCTCAAAGCCCAAGTAAACAGAAACACCTTGACGAAACAGTGACAGATCTTGCCGATGATAAAATTATCTCTGCCATTATAAGTCCTGATCGCACAGAACTCTCAAGAAAGATTATGACCAAAACTGGTAAAATTGTTACAACCTTAGGCCAGCTCGCATCAATCAGCCCTGCAGATGAAACTGATCTGTCAGAAATCAAAGATCAGGTCTCTCAGAAAAGTGTCAATGAGAATAAATTTGCCCAGCTTACGGGAGCTCGACGATTAACAGACTACAAACAAAAACTTCAGGTTGGCTACAATGTAAACCGACCTCGACGAGGTAGGAGACCTCTTTCCATGACACATGTTGGTACAAAAAGATCATTCTCTGACATGCAGGATGACAGCGCTGCAGATGATGAAGAGGATGATGAAGAGGATGATGATAAGGACGAAAGTACGGGTGAAATGGGAAGTGAGGAGGACACAGATCTTGAGACCCTAGAGACCAAAAGAGCCAGAAAACAGAAAGAGATTGAACGCTTTCTGGAAAACACCCCCCAGACAACTCTGAATGAAGTGATGCAAGCAGCCTCTAGTATGGAACCCCCACAGCAGCAAGATCAGAATGTCGGAGGAGGGCCAGAAAACCCAGTAGAGGTGTTGATCAAATCCTGCCAAAACCACTCTGAGGTGAGATTCCTCTCTGCTTTTCTATGGAACATTTGCTCATTTCTTTCTTATGTGTATGGAACATTCTTTTTCAAAAGCTATCCACAGGAAAAAGAACATTAGCTCAAAAATTAAAAAAAAATAAAAACAAAACAATCACATACATGTTTATTCTCTGTCAGAAATTTAAACTTAATTTTGAAACTTGAAAGTTTTCTGGCTGTTCTGAAATATGGTCTTCATCCAGATATTAGTGGAATATTTGAAAATAATAGCTAGTCAATGTTTGTGACACCTGATGTCCTGATATCCTATCTGATATTTCTATCAGACTATAGATTTCATCGTGGATCAGCTAAAGAAAAGCTGGTTTGGCTACAGTAACTATGCCTATCAGATTGGTGCCTGCATTGTTCAGAAGGCTTTGCAAACACAAGAGTCTGTTGCTGCTATGACACAAACTATTAGTTATTGGCCCAGTCACTTGCCGGAACTTCCAGCCACTCGACAATTTGAAGAAGAGCTCACTCTCTCACTAGACCAGACTTTGACAGTGTGCGGACACAAATTGAACCAAAATGACATGGATTCACTCAGACCAGAAAGTGAAGTTAATTCTAAGGTAAATTATTTCTTTTATCATTCTGCTTGTTTTAAAAAAATCACAGTGAAATAAGTGGGTTGTCCTGACATGTTTGTGTAGTAACACTGGCTTGGAGATATCTGCCATGCAACACGATGGATTGAGTCTTGTGAGTCAAATTTTTGGTGGAAGAACTATTGGTGTTAATGGACACGATGATGGAGGTGTTTTATTCTGGTGAAGATATTTTGTTTTCCCATGACTCTTTTGTGCTGAGACAGTTACTTCCAAGTTAGTTGTTGTCACCTCATGGTCAGTAAATTCCAGTTTTCTCAATGAGGCCAAAGCTGCCTGTGACATCTGATTCAGGTCACTCAGTTGCACAAAATGTAAGAGATAATTCACTTTAAATAAGCATGCCATATTTTTGACAACTCAAGCCAATGGAGAAAATTCAGACCCTTTAAAGTAGAATAATCTCAGATATCACAAGTGTATTTACATATAAATTCTTTCTAACTGTGAAGAAATACAGAGCCTTTGCTGACTTAAAATGTTCGTAAAGCCATGCACGAAATAAATATTAAGCTTGATGTCTGTGGAAAAGAACGTTTAATTGTTTGTCATCACTGTTATGTATATCATTCTTCAGAATTAAAGAAACATGAGTAGATGAAGAAGAAACCATGTAACAGTGATATTTTTATTTTAAAGCATGTAGGTTTTCTAATTATGGAATAAAAGTGTTACTGCAGAAAAGATTATAAAACGTTTTTGTGAAGATTTTAGATTAATCTACAGGTCAAACTGATTTTGAATTATGAATGAGATCTTTTGCTTATTTTGAACATCCCTTTTGCTGGATGCAGACCAGATTATTTCTAAGTATTAGAACCTTGCAATCAAAATTTGAGCAAATCATTGATCTTCATCAATAAAAACTAGGGCATTTAAAAACATTTTTTTTTTTTTTTAAAATTTCACAGGTTCTTCATGCCTATCTAGAAGTGCTTGCCCAGAAACATAGTGGCAAGATGTTTGTGATTCCATTTGATGTCATTCTCATGTGGAAGGAAGGACGGTACAGCGAAAACATCTTCCACAAAGTGAGTGCTCATTCAGCTTGATTTGCTTAGAGCAGCCAGACAGGAGTTATTACCAAGGCCTGATGCATGCCATCATGTATCATCTCCTATACATCAAAATCATTGTGTTCATGTTAATCAGAGATTAACACTGTCACTCAATCCAGCAATATTGAATTGAACTGTCAACTTTTCTGTGGTCACTTTCAACAATCAAAGGGTCAGCTGTGATGAAGTTGATAGAACACTTCCATGTCACAAACTCAAAATGATTTGCATCCAAACAAACAAGCGAAAAAAAAATTAAACATGCCAGTGTAGCAAACTCAAAATAATATGCATTTTAAAAAAATGAAAGAAGAAGCATGCAATCTTTTGTGTAAATTTGAGGTCAGTTTTTAGGTCATTTGCTGAATATATCTCTTTAGTGGGAAGAAAGCAAAATACAAGCCAATTCACTACCTGCTAGGATGCACATATTAGTATATTATATATAGTGAAACTCAGGAATAACAACAGCCAGTCTTCTGACAAAAATCTCTTGTTATTCCCGATGTCTCATTATGCCAGTGTAAGGGAAAAGCATAAAGGTTTAGGTAAATGACAAGGGAAAATAACAATGTTATGCATACAATTTTTATATAGTTACTTCCTCTGCTGGTAAACGCACATGACTGGCATATTCAGCATACTGCATTTGTTTCAGCCAGGAAATCTCGGCCTAAGGTTTTGATTTTACATTTACTGCGTTGGTGTTAGTAATTTTTTAGCGATCCTGATTTGTTTCCATTGACAATAGCCACGGCCAGAGTAGATTGTAATGTCCTCTACCAGAGGTAGACCATGGCGTTTCATGGCAGTAGTGCATTGCTTTATGAATGCAAACACACTATGTACATGCCGATACAGTGAGTGTAGTATATTGTACATTATATTATTGCATCTGTGGACACGGTTAAGTTTTTGTAGGCCTTTCAGTCTTTCTGATTACGACTATCTCGGCCATTTTCTTGTAAGCATGTCGAGCCACTGCAGAGGTTGTCATTATCTCCATGACAGCATCACAAAGATGTCCTGAGGAGCAACTTAAAAGGAGTGCTAAAAGATAAAAAATGGGCTGGAGGCCTTTAGTGTTTTACTGTTCAAGCTTCCGTCCGCCTTCCTCTAGATGAGAGCATGGAGAAAAAAAAAGGAAATAAAAACACTTTAATTGAAATTACAAATAGGAATGATTATATTTTTAATAGCACCTGTCCCTGAGGAGAATGGCTTTCCTCCCTGCCACTGCATACTTCATGGCTTAGGTATGCACACATTCATTCCCAACTATCGCCCGGCAAATGATGGGGCTTATAGTTTGATCCATGCCCAACCATGACTAGGTATGGTATGTAACAGCAGGCTTAGGAGAAAAGAAAAAGAAAATACATATGGACAATACATGCAGGGTCTCAGAATATTTTCCCTTGGGTGGATTCTGGTTGGGTCTTACAGATAATCCTGCCCTGGACACGACACGGTCAGCAGGCCTTTTATTGTACTCACTGTATTACCTTCAGTTATCTAGCAATGTAACACTATACTTACGTAGTGTAGGCTAACAAAGAAAGAGCGTTGCTAAAGAAACCAATAACGGGGCGTGTTATGGCATATAGGTATATAGACTGACAGCATGAGGCTGTCAAGCTACATGGCTGTATTGGGCCAGTAAACTACAAAATCGGCCGCATTCATGCAGAGGTTCTCGCTATAACTGATGCTTTGATTTTCAGTTGTCCTTATTCAAGTGATTTATCATATAGCTCATACAGCAAGAAAAATGGGAATTTGGTGTTATTCCCAGTGTTGTTAAACAGGAATTGTCACTGTATATATGTTTAGTACAATATTCAAATTTCACAGTAGCTTTTGTCCAAGCTCCACTTAGTTTTAGGTTTCTGTTCTTTCACCCTTCCCCTTCTCCCCCCCCCCCCCCCCCCTTCCCCCTTCCATCTTTTATTTTTCTTAGGTGAAATCTTTCTGGATTGACTTTACATTTTACAGGCTTTGAAAATGGTCAGTGAATGGGAGGTGATATACTAAGTTCCAACCTAAGTTAGAAAATCCTGAAGATAGTGATGCTTATAGGTGTAACAAATGAAGCAAATTAGATTTCAACTGGTTATATGAAAAACAGTCAGAAAAGAAGTTACTTTAAAGTTTGTATTTGATGAACTTCCTTAAAATATTCACTTGACAAGAGATATCTTTCACTGGTATTTCAGGTTCATTTTAAAACCTTCGAATACTTAGTACTTCCAATCCACTGTGGAGGGGAATTCACAGAGACTGAGAGGGAATCAGGAGAGCTTGTGTCTCCTTGTTGGATGGCCTTGGTTGCAGATTTGAAGAACAAAACTGTGGCTGTTTTGAATCCTAGAACTGAGGACAAGTACATCATTGCAGCCAATGGCTATATGTTACAATGGAGGTTTGTTCATGATGTTTCAGTTTATACTAATAATCTCGTCTGTAAATTTATTGGGTTTGACACATGCAATGCTATTGAATTTATTAAATTATATGTTTTTGTTCTCAGACTTAAAGATCTGTTTTTACATCTTAATTATTCCAGAAGAAAATAAAAGAATGAACTTAATAAAGAAGACACACACTGCATCACAAGAGCCTTGAAATTGTGACCTTAAGTTCAGGCTGCAGTTAAGCATTGCAAGGGCAGAAACATTCCTCAGTACCCATCTGTCATGGGCTCAACAAGTGTACCATGCACTGCATTCTTGGGTTACTCACAAAATGACCAATTTCAAAGCCTCATAACTTTGATTTTACTTGTCTCTCAACCATTTCAGTCAGTGCATTTGAAAGACTTGTTGAAGCTCCTGAAATCAGTGAAAATCTGAAGTGATTGTTAGCCTGAACAACCTGATACTCATGACCCTCTTTGTGGTTACAGGGTGAAGTTACTAACTAAGCACTGTACACAAAATACAGTTCACAGAATTAGCCAAAATGCATTTATTATTGCTGCTATTAAATGCACGCTTATATCACATTTGAGAGAAATCAGATATGTTCAACATTTACAGAAGATGTTCAGTGATTCAAATTTTCATGTTTTACTTTAGGAGATACATGCAGATCCGCTCTGTCCACACAAGAGAAATGTTGTCCAGCTGGACTACCATTCAGATACCTTGCAGCAAGCTGGAATCTGAGCACAACTCTGCAGTGTGTTTGCTTATGGTATGTTGTCATTGACAGGTCATATTATTGTTAGAAAGCTTGGAAAACATTTAATTGTTTGTCTTGCAGTAAGTAGGAATCTGAGCACAACTCTGCAGTCTAGATCTATTTAGTTATGGTATGTTGGCAGGTCATGTAATTGTCATACTGTAGCACCAGTACAATAACTCTTATCACTGGAGCACCTCAAATCAAACCTTGAAAGCCAAATTGTCCTATGCCAAATTCATAAAAACTGAACTAAAGCAATGTGAGAATTTAGGATTAAGTTTATTTTCATAGAAAATTTGGCAGATTTCATACATGGACAATACCTCAAGATTTCTCTAAAATGTCATTTGTCTGATATGCCAATTATTCATGAAAAGCAACTTCATCTCAAATCTCAATGTAACAATGCCATTGGCAATGGCACGTAAGACATGAAGGCTTTCAGGAGCTGAAACTTTGCTAGAGAGAAGCAGAAATCTGAGTGGATATTTCAGAATCAGTTATCCAAAGTTTGGTCCTGCAGGTAATAGCAGCATTTTTATAATTACAGAACTTTTACGTTCACAATTTAATGTCAGACTTAACACTAAAGAAAGGCAAGCAGCATGTTAGTCTCATCATGTTTGTCTTGGAATGTGTTGCTCAGACAGTAGGGAGTTTGCGATTTCTGTCGCTGAAACGATGGAGATTTAAGCTATTTTTAGAATTCTCATGCAGTCTTAATTCTAGAACTGCGACCCAGCCTAAGGGCTACAACGCCTTGCGGCGTGCCTTGCCGGGCTTATCAATCTGGATCATGGCGCAAGTACTTAGCCTCAGGGTGTTTGTTCTGACTATTGAGACTCTGCCTTGGCTTTGGAGTGACACATTGCAGGCCCAGATTGACCACCTTGCTGACCAATGTCTTTCTTTAATCCCTCCCCTAACTCCACCCTTTCTTCACAT
>JBCEWB010000014.1:1677713-1692261 GCA_039654565.1 Peronia peronii | reverse complement strand
AGTAGTAGTAGTAGTAGTAGTAGTAGTAGTAGTAGTAGCAGTAGTAGCAGTAGTAGTAGTAGTAGTAGTAGTAGTAGAAGTATGGGCAGTAATAGTAATAAAATAAAACTCAAACGCAGAAAACGAAAATACGAGTTAGGGCTCTGCGTCCGGGAGGCGACCGAGGATTTTTGTTGCACATATCTTAAGAGGCCCGTCAGGTGTTCAGTAGATTTAGATCTAGAACTAGGTGAAGACGCTTTTCTTTCTGATGGTCAAGGAAAATGTCACATCTTCATAAGGTTCCGGGCAACAGTCATAAACCATGGTGTTCTTCCTAGCACTGGTCTCCAGAACCTCGTATTCGGTGTGGTTCATCTGCATGTCTGTGCTAAAGATGGGGTTTTCCTCTAGAGTCAGTTGGAAGGTGTCGTAGGTCCAGGAGCCGATCTTGATGTGGCACTCGGCGCCACCTGACGTCGCCACGTCCCTCAGATCACAGGAGAACTGGATTCGCTCGCTCGGGATCATAAGGACAGATCCGTTATAGTATACCACAGCAATAGCTGGGGACAATGTCTGGACAGGACTCACGCTGTTGTAGATGTGAAGATCAGGTCTCCATATTTGGTCCACAGGAAGGCGGAACCTGCTGATGTTGCCGAACTGGGCCGAATTCCATGTCAATGACCTATCTGTCCACCTCATCTCCTGCCAGATGACCAGCTCCACCAGATTAGCCTCTATGTCCACGTTCAGAAGGTTGACCAGAGTCAGTCTGGACCTGACAGAGAGGGGCGTGCTGGGAATGACGTCAGGATTGTAGTAGCTCAGCAAGAGTCTTGTCAGCCTAGCTCTGTTGGCTGAGGAGTTTGATCCCGTGACATCTGGAAGAATAGAAAACATGAGATTAACCCTTTCAGTGTTACTTAACTCTAAAATTGTTACACAAAACTACCAAAGTGTCAAAGTTTCCAACATATTTATTCACGACCATTTCAGGGCATTTTTAGGACCTGATTAAGTAAATATATCTAATTTGATAATTTGAACATCTGAGCCACTGGAAAACAGTGCAAGCCAGATTGGTATGGCCTGATCACAGGGCCTGGCCAAGACAATCGCAAGCCAAGTGCATTCATCTTCAAACTCCGTCATTTTTGTTTTTGAGAAAACCACCCTAAATATTGTCTGCGTTCTTGTACACAACACACAACTGTGATGTATCCAAGCATTTCTATACAAAGAAACATATTCTAAAAATACAGATTTTTTGTTTAAATGAGCTTGAACACGTTTTCGTACACACACAAGAACTGTGGGTTGGCAACGAAACATTGGCCATAACCCAAAATGATCGCAAGTCACAAATATAAGCACTTTGCAGACTTTATACCATCCAGCAATGCGTCACCAGAAGTATGTTCGTATGTGTATGTCCAATGAGACCATTTCTACCGCTTTAACAATTAAAACGAACAACAGATTTGAATAAGACGGAACATGTGGACAAAAAATGCTTAAGAATTCTGTCGTTTTGTCATTTTCTGGCCATAGAATCTGATGATAATTAAAGTGTTAGTAACAGGCTAACATTGCTTTGCTTGATACTTTCTGAGAGGTTTATTGTTGGAAATGACTGGCGAATTCGTTCATGTAAATTCTATTTAAGCACATCCTTACCTGGTGCACACAGGAATAGCAAAGCTGTGAAGGTGAGCACGATTTTCTCCATGATATCTCTCAGTCTGAGTACCAAGATGAAATGTCCCTAGCTCTGATGCAGCTCTTTTTATATCGAACACAAAACCGGAGTGCCAAATAAAACAATATGTAGATAAAATCTCCTTCTCCCCCCCCCCCTTTTTTTAAAGAATTTAAATGAATCGGTAGAGCTTAAACATTCTTGGCACGGCAGAGAGAGGGAGAGGAAGATGTGACTGATTGTTCTCCAATCAATAAAACCTATCTTCTCCAGTCATCTTAAGGCAACGGTTTGCTCAAACTATCATTACGTGACTTTGCCCTACGGGAGTAAGGCGGGGACCAGTTAGTAAGGCAGCGAATAAAATAAAACAATGGGAACATGATGATGATGAAGAAGAAGAGGAGGAGGAGGAGAGAGAGACAGAGATAGGAGAAAGTCTACAGCGAGAGAGAGAGAGAGAGAGAGAAAAGGGGTTGGGGTAAGGTAGAGAGGGAGGACAGAAGAGATCTGAAAAATGGGGAGGGGGAAAAAAGAGCGAATGAGAGCGGTGGGGAGGGGGGGGGATCAATAGGAATCTGCACTAAACAAAACAAAAACGGGGAAAGAGAGAGAGAGAGACAAATGTGGCCAAAACGTTCATGGAACAGATCAAAAGGAAAAAACGCCAGACAGCGTAGAAAGCAATAAATCCACCGTTCACGTCATGATGGAACTATGACGCAACTGTGAACAATCCTGGGACGTAGAGAACCAAAAAAAAAAAAAAGGGGGGGGGGTGTCAGAAATTTTACACTATTTAAAACCACTGTGAGGTAAATCTGACGTGAGAATAAATCAGAGATGTCAATATCTTTACATGACAAAGTAGGAAACATTTTAAACATTTTATTATTTTCTTTCTTTCATAATTTTTCTTACTATATCCTTGTAATAAGATGTAAAGTTCGAAGCTTCTAAAATTCAAGACCAGCAAGAATGGAAAGCAGTGGCTGGGGGGCGGGAAGGGGGGGGGGAGGGGGTTGGGGGGGGGGGGGGAGTCTTTTCCCAGTAAAATTGGGAAGTTGTACGCCTCTCCTAATTCGTACTTAAATGAAAAGAACTGCCTCACTGGTGGGAGTCTTAACCATTAGAGTGCCAAGAGAAACCGACGAAGTGTCATTATTTTTATGACCACATTACTACCACTCTTAAGAAACTGACAGTACATGTAATTTATGCTTTAAAGTGATCCAATAACTATGAGTATATTACCACACACGTTACTATATTGTCACTACTGTGTGCTGTTTAGAGAGAATTCCAATGCAAAGTATGACATGAAAAGCTCTGAAGACTGGCCACTGATAAGTCGAGCGTTAATGACATGTATCATTTTCACAGATTGTCTTTCTGGTTATCTCACTGCCCCTGAGAGCCTTCAGTATACATTCCAATAAGGGAGAACATTTTCTAACCACATTTTTCCCACTATCGCAATATAAAAGAGCCAGCACGCAAAACTGGGATAAATCTTGGTAATCTTTTTACATGTGAGACCAATCTTACTAACAGAAACCCTTCACGCAAATTTTGTTTCAAATTATTCCTCTTGCACAATGCATGCATTCATCCATCCCGGGTGCCACAGTCACCAATGAAAAAAAAAAAAAAAAGAAGGAACATGTACTATCACAAGCAATACAAAATCTCCTCGGGCAAATGGGAGTGGAAGAAGGGAAGACTTGACGGCAGACAGACAATTGGAATAACGCCCTTTGAAACTAGAAACAATATAAGATTAATCCTAAAATTGTCAACAGACACAGCCAGAATATCTGAGGTTTTATGGAGACAAATATTCATTGTTAAGGAATGAGTCAATGCTGCTGCATAAGGCGGTATACGCATATTATTAGTTAAAGTATGACAGCGATGCCAGTCTCTTTTCCTGAAAAAAGCAGAAACATGTTCTACCTACTGTATCTGCACAAGGTACATACAATAGTGTATAAAAACTGAAGTACTGATGCAGGAAAAAAGAAGTTACGAAATAAGGAACCAGCAGTTAGGAAAATTTTAACAGCTAAAAAGTCTTTATTTTCCTACTAACATAGAAAGTTTAACACCATGTTACTATATTAAAAAATTCCAGTGCCATAAAGTATGATAAGCGAATCTTTAAATTTGACACTTTTAAGGCTCAGATGATACCAAAAGGCAACTGGGGATCAAGGAAGCTACTTTAGACACCATCGGCCATTTCAAATACTTAACAAAACGGACCATCTTAACCATGCCAATCCAATACTAGAAAGAAACTTTCCACTGTCAAAAATTCATAGCTGTGCATTTTTGGCCAAGGAGGTGAGACAGAACAGGTTGAGCTTCAGATGGAAATTAATATGATTACATGTGAGGAAGAAGGCACCAATGCATAATCTCTCATCACCTTTTAATTGTGGATTTCACTGCAAGTTGAAAAAAAAATAATAATAATGATAATAATAATAATATTAAATAATAATACCACAAAAAAAAAAGTGATGACCGTTTCATCGCATTCTCTAGCCTTGCTGTTCTTACCTAGTGCGCGCTTTCTAAATTTCTGATATTTACAAACAAAACAAAAAAATCCTTTGAGAGTCCAAACTGCACACAATTCAAGCAGACTGTGATAAGTGAATTTTCCTCTAAAATTTTCGATCAAACACTTCAGGTTTTTTTTTTCTATTTTTAAAATGAAACTTAGTCAATGATTGGTACAGTACTGTAAGGGGGCTTCAGCTTTTTTTTTTTTTTCAAAGAAAAATGAAAAAGCTTTGGAGATACAGATATACATTTTCAACTGAGATAAAACTTTTAGAGATTTGGAAACACCTTTCGTGTGAAAGTGGTAGTTCAGAATGTTTGAAGTCCCTGAATAGCCTTTAACGAAAGAGGACTCCGGCAAACTTTACATTCCCATTCTAATTATAATTTAGTGATTATTACAAAAGTAAAATCATTTCCTAAAAAAAAAAAAATAAATAAAAGAAGAAAAAAGCTAAAAAAAAACCCACAAAACTTGACATATTAGTAGGAAAGAAAAAAAAAAAGAACCATGGCGAGATGGGCATAACTAACAGACATTTAAATGAATTCAGAAATTTTCTTTGGATAATAGCCTTTTTTAAAATTAACCTACAATAACTGAAATTATTTTTAACCCCCTTAATGCAAGCAATGGCGGTTTTGTTTTTACTTCCCTTCCTAATCCGGAAAGTCAGATATCAAGATTTTTTCTTCATAAAGCAAGGGGCTTCTTCAACTATTGGTTGTGAGCTCTCTTTTCAAATTTCCTCACATACTATGACCTGAATCTGTGTCAAAAGACACTTACCAAATCACTAATCAGGGTGCTTCCTGTTACACACAACACTGCATGGGGCACTTAATTAGATAGTCACTGCGACATCAAGAAATTTTCTCATAGTTCATAACAGACCATAATTCATACAATATATTCAAAAATGATCAAATTATAATGGAACCATGTCCTCCATTTGGTTGATAATGGCAAGCTTATGAATTGTGCTGCACTTCATTTCTTGATTCCTCCTTCCAAACATTTTAAGCAAAAACTAAAACAAAATTAAAAAGGCAGCAACTGAACCAGTGCCAGCAGTAAAACAAAACAAAACAAATATTTTTCTAAAAAAAATTTGTTTTTAAATGTAGATACAGATATATAGATTATTCCCAGATGACTTCAGGGATCCTGATTAAATTATTGATGACACACACAACTTGGGGCTGTAACTTACCCGAATCTGCCATTTTCTTGTTGTTACAACAAATGCTATCTTCACTTCTGAAGTTTTGCTACAAATGTTCAGAATACAGCACTACAATGGTGATCAAGGCACATCATCTGGGAAAAAAAATAATTAAATGACTAAATGCAGGAACCAAAAACAATTACTCAACTCATGTTTACATCACAAATCAAGATAATGCTTTGTACTTCTGAACTATAAAGAACTTATACGCATCCACCTTTGTCTCTGGCATTCTTTACCAACTGTTGAACTGTTCACCAAATAAATTTCAACACAGGACAAAATCCACATAATCACCTTCAATTCTATCTCACAACAAACATGTCTCTTTACCATGCTGCATAGTCAAATGAATGCTAAAGAGTCCAATGTCAACAGAGACTTCTTTGAGAAAATTACATTTTACTGACCGTGGGGTTATAGGATTTGACTCTGAAAACGAATATTTTGACCGATGAGTTGTCATTCAACACCTTTTTCTCACCAGCCTAAAGTATATCCATTTAATACCATTAAATCTATACATGGAAAATTTGATATCAATTCATTTCATCTGGTTGTGTGCCCTTTTCATTTCCTCTTGAGTCAATTCGTTTTAAAGTGAGAGGAAAAAGAAAGTCGCACATGCTAGCTGCTATGAAGAAAAAACAGACAGTGATTATACAAAGATTAACCAAAAAGATAGAAATATGTAGGGATGGATCATATTCACTATCTGCTTTGCAGACAACTGAATGCATTATAAATATCTTCCTTTAATAATCCCCAGTGTGTCAAGTCCATGTTTTATAAAAGACAGTAAATTTTACTTCAAGAGTGTAATGCTAAAAAAAAAAGGATGTTTACCTAAATAATGGATGATACCATTAATTTCCCAAAAAACAGGGTGGTCTGGAGAATACCTATATGTCTAGCACAATACCAGTCTGTACAGCATTTAATATTTTATTTGAAATCAAGACTGCAACATGTTTGGCGACTACTTTTATTGATCTTATTCATTTTCAGTTAGCATTTCTACTTCCTGTCACTCACTGGTTGTACTTCCACAGTCAAAGTAATATTCACTTTGCCAATGTGAGAATCACATTCTAATGCAACTCACTGAATCAAGCCATTAGTCAACACCATAATGCCAGCATTAACGTTTCACTGACAGCAGTGTCTGTGAACATGGCCCTGACTCTTTCACCTTTCTTATTGATCATCTCTTTCATCTGCCTTCATTCATCAGCAGAAGACTTAGAAAAGCCTTTTAATTGCTTGGAAGACCTACATAATGCATGGAAAATGGAGGTTCTCAGCTTCTCACACAAAAAATCCTGCACTTGCTGAATGACTTACACTACACAGTGGACAAACCAAGGGTGAAAGCACATGTAGGATACTTAGGGCAGCTGACACCAAAGAGTTTGAAAGCATGAAAGAAAGCAACGAGTGGTTCCATTGTTCTACAAGCATTATGAATTCATGTTTGTAAATAATTTGCCAATGAGACAGCAGCATCAATGTTTTTTGCAGTCCCGAGTTGTTTTTTTTTATTGCTGTCTTTTTAAATCCAGCATAGGCTTAAATATCGGAGTGAAAACATGATTACATTGTACTGTCTTACAAAATGCAATTTGGCTTAGGAGATAGATTTCAAAGATAGCCACTTTAGAGAAGCCAAAATTCAAGATGGTGGCATTGCCTTGGCAACCATACGAGACAGTCAATTTGTTTCCCATTATGCCGTTTTCCTCTAAATCTGAACATGCCGAATTTAGGTCAAAACAGTCTATCCTTAAAATAATTTTTCCGTATCACACCCAGGATCCCCCCCCCCCCCCCCCCCCCCCAAAGCAGCAGGCATCTCCTCTATGTTCTGTGGTAAATGGTTACCACAACAAGTAAAACAGCAGAAGCTGATGTCATAAAGAAAGAACATGGAACCAGTTCAAACCTAGTTCAAATGCTTGTGCTTGAGTACTGGAGTGCAAAGTCAAACTTAAAAAAAAAGAAAAAGACAAGACATTTCAGTTTCAGTAGCTCAATTGTATTACAAACCTGATTTACACAAGATTTAGCAGAGGCTTTTCAGTTTCAATGTATGGGTAAATCAAATTATGAATTCTACAGAGCTAAGCTATCTTAGATGATGGAAACTGTAACCCATAATTGTACTACTATAGACTGGAAAAGTGAATCTGTCCTAAACCAAATGTGGAAGCAGCAAACGTGAATAATATATTATTATATTGCAAAATAAATAACTCAATGGTGGGTCAGTGTCAGCCTCATGTCACTACTTTTATGCCTGTTTTATTCATTACCAGACCTGCCACTTTGCAAAAAATCAATTTCTAAATTGACAAACTCTGAATCTGCCCGAAAAAATCTGAATCGTAGAAAACAATGTGTTAAACTTACAACTAATCATGTTCAAATTTAAAATTTAGATGCATATAAAAATTTTGATCAATGATAATCTTGTTTGGGCAAGTAACCTACCATTTCCCAAATCTACAGATTTCGATACCACATATTTCTTAACTTAGATCTATAGTAATAATAACCCACCACTGTCTGAATAATAAGTAAAAAATATATACTAAAAAAACAAAATAATACAAAACACTAATGGAAGAAATTATATTAATGGATCCAAGTCCACTACAGCATCAAATCAACTCAAGCTAAGTGGCAGAAACACATGACAGACCTAGATCTAAAGAAAGGAACAGTTGGTGATAGTACAAAGCATAACAGTTGTGACTTGGTGCGAGAACTGAAAGCTAGCCTATTCTCCATGAGGTAGCAACTAGAGATTTTAGTTCCCTTTGATACCCCACAACTCTTAAAACGAGGCAATGAGTGATGACATTTGCAGAGATAATAGAGACTGCAAAGACTGAGCACCAAAACCTAATTCGTAATGCAGAAGGGAGTTAAAATCTGTCATCCAGCACTTCCAGCAAACAAAATTAAGACATCAGACAGTTCAAAAAAGATACAGATAGGCCAGTGTCAGCAAAACAAAAAAATCAGGACATCATGCAAACAGTCAGAACTATTGGAAGGACATGAATTTGTGGGGAAAAAAAACGGAATAAGTGGTCGATTTTCATTACATAAGGGAAGTTGAGTGCTGAACAATGTCATTCCAGCATTTTTCCAACAAAATATAAAATTTACTCATGAAATCTGTTGCAGAGTCAAGCACAGCTAAAAGAACAAGTGAACTACTCTTTTTTTTTCACAGCTCTTTGACAGGCCCTATTTATTGTCACGCCTCAGGTCAAATTGGGTTCAGAGTAATCTGAAAAAGGTGATTTTTTTTTTTTAAACTGAACTCTGAACCTGTTGAATCAAATTATTTTTGCATCTATTAACTAGAGTAAGACTCAGAATTTTTAGTACGCCTGCAGTTTGAGTTTAAACAAATTTCAGTTATCCTGGTTTAAATCAAATATTCCACCCTTAAAAAAATGTGCAGGCCTAAGAAGAAGTACAAATAATAAAATCAAATCAAATCTCTGGTATCCACCATTCTAATGCCACCAACTGAAATTTGCAAATTTGATTTCACATTGTTTTGTCCCATGAATTTGATATGTCCAAAGACACAAAATTCACAACGAAAGACACCAATATCAGCAACAAGCAAGTCATAAAGAAACAAACTGAGATCTAGATCTTAGATTAGAACTAGATTTAGATCTAGATTCTAATTTAAAATATAACAAAGGTATTCAGCTGGTCAGTAGTTTTACCATACCATGAACTACCGTTATACAATTTATTAAATTATTCTGTAATGGTTTATGTGACACTAGAAAACTAAGGATAAACTTAAAATGATGACTGTACAATCAGATGTTCTAAGATGATCCTTTGACCGAGGAAATAACACTTATGTAGGACTGAAGACACAGATGACAGGGACCACAGATAATGATGTGAACGCCATATTGGAACTGCGTAGTCAGTGTAAACAAAGAAAACGTCCCAAATTAAAAATTGCGATGAACATGCGTTATTGACCTTATTTCATATTAAAAATACACACAGTCTCGTTAGGAGTTGCTTCTGTGCCCTAAAAGTTACCAAAAACATGTGCAATTCTAAGGAATTGCATCACATAGAGTCAGACGTGGCGATTTTTCCCGCGAACAGCGATCATTGCAAAGGGCACTGATAATTTTATTTTTATGAACTTATGAAAAGCTGTCTCTGAACATGTGGCCCAAATTGCTCAGTAAGATAGACTGAACAGTGCTGAAACTAATACATGCCTGGTAAAATACAGTATATGTCTGCAGTTGGAAAGAGTTAACAATAAAACTCACCAACTTTTAGTTAAAATATGGACTCCAGCCAAAAGATGAGGGATGCACGATGCTCTCTAAACGGAAGTTGTGGACCACGTGATCACGCTACTGCAGCCGATAGATACATTGCTATTCTATAACCTGAAACCGTCAGAAATGAGTCCCTATTTTCATTCAGGTCTATATTTATTAATTAAAGATGATAAAAAAGCACTTTTAACTTTATTTAAGATCCTTTGACGACTTTTCACTGCATAAATTATGATATCCATATGTTAACTCTAATCTTTGTATGAAACTGACTTATGTAGGACTGATGGAACAGCCGCCCCAAGTGTTGTTGATGCTTTCAAAGGATGAAAACGAGATTACGTTGAGTTACCAAGACAACCAGTTTGGGGGCCGCCGTCCTTGTTCAGCCGCGATAGGACGTTTCTTGCCACGTAGTCTTTGCTAAAAAATATATATGAAATGTATCTGAAAAGCATAAATTCGTGTAAATAAATGTCCCATTTTATATGCTTTCACTATTTACGATTTTTTTTTTTTCACTGAAAATTAGCTTTCTAAGCTAAATGACCGGGAAATCAGATTTCGCTTTACCCGTGCCCCTCTTTTCCACTCCAACTTGAGGGCGAAACTGGAGTTGAAAGTTATTTAATGGTTCTGTTCGCAGTCTGGGATGCTTCGTGTGTTAAATTAACCATCAATCGCTATCCTATGTGGCCTATATCGAATCCTGACTGGCCCGTGAAATTTCTTCAATTGGATTCTTTTCTTTGCTTTTACTTTTCTATTTCTCTCTTCTCCCTCCCCCTCTCACCCACTCTCTCTCTCTTTCATCTTCTTATTACATAAATAAACAAAAATATGATGATGAGCATTAGATCTAAAGGAGGTTGCGCATGCATGTTTGGACACAAAAATGTGGCAATGTGTTGTCTTATTAATTTTATTACTATTATTATAATTATTTTCAATCTAGATAATGAGTCATGAAGAAACAACAAAACACATTGCTTCGTTCTTTCGTCTCTAATCATCGACGTCGTGTACTGCGCAAACAGATTTTAGATTAGTCTGTACTCTTTATTTTTCAAAAAAAACAAACAAACAAAAACAATGGGCACTCAAAGTTCTGCCGTCCCCAAAATTTTGCTCTATTCCTCCCGTGTTATAACAGACATAAAACTTTGCCTACGGGTACTTTATTTGTTCTGGTTCCTTTTACTCATATATCATGTTGATACCAATAGTTCGGTAAACTTCACACTCACCTCACCCACTTTCTTCTTTGTCTCCCCCCCCCCCTCACCCCCCACCCCCTCTGTCAATAATGGCAGTGATGCTAGAAGTTATTTGTAAAGGAAGAAACCTTGTTAAATGCCATTGTTTTAACGAGTAGCTTACGAATGCTTACGAGTAGTGACATAAGAGAATAAATAAATGAATAGTAAGCTTAATACCAGTCATAATTTGTTCTATCGTATTGGCGTACAGTCCAGTGCATCTTTGATAGTGCTTACAGTGACAACCATACTAGAATAGTGGTGCAATTCATATTTTAGTAAATGTCCAGGTCGGGTTATAGCCATTGCAGCAGCAGCAACAAAGTGGAAGTAATCATAACACATGTAGTAGAAAAAAATAGTGGAACAAGCAACATAGGTGACCACTGTGGTGACAGTACCAATAGATAGCCTTAGACTAGACCTAACAATCGTATAATTCTCACATAGTTTCAACATATCAGCATGCACGTAAAAGACAAGCTGCTTTTGATTAGGCCACACTGATTCCTAAGACAGTAATATTTTACGACCTCTTAATAGAACATAAAGTGTGATATAAATATGGGCATAACCCTCTGTTATCTACAGAATGATAACCTCCTGAGCACAATATGAGCAGTTAAGATTTAAATGAGGCATTCTGATTATGGTGTCGAACCTCCCATGAATCACATCAGAACTGATCCCAGGATTGATGAGCTGACATGCATGTAGGCTATCTATGATATCTTAACAACTTAATTTTTTGCTCAGCTTGATGTCAGCATTTAGTGGTCTAGAAACTAAAATTGTACACAAGTAGTTGGTTATTCCGTAAGAAATTTATGAGAAAAAGTGCTAAGCTCGTTTTCGATGGTTTATGTTGGCAATAAGCTGGGCAGTATCATGCACTGATGAGAACGCGTCATTTACTGTACTTGTCGTAAAGGACAACAACTTACTTAGGCCGTCAGTGAAAAATGACCTTGTAAGTGAGACTCTCTCACTCTGGAAAACATCTTCACTTGCAAAACACTATCATCACCCTGTAAAACACCCTTACCCTATAAAGCACCATCTTCATCCTGTAAAACTTTCGTCCTGTAAAACGCCCCCGATCTATAAAACATTTTTTTTTTTTTTTTTGGAAACACGGACAGAAAAATGGCCACTCATGCAACTCCGGGGAGACGGAAAGGACTCTGTTCTAGAGTTCACGATTGTTACGTATAATTTTCATTTTATGGTATAATGTTGTGTTGATTGTGTTATGTGTCTGTCTTTGTCTACATATATGCCACTCTTTCTTTTCTATTGGTATTTCTCTGTAGATTTTCTTTTATTTTCCATTCCCTTTATCTCCTTTTCTTTGCATGTAAGCTCTTATTTATTTCTGCTCACTCAACTGACCTCTGTGTCTCTTTTTTTTTTCTCCTCTCCGCTTCCTCATTTTTTATCTCAATTTTTTCTTTCTCTCTCACCCCCCCCCTCCCCCGTCTCCTCTTTTGGTCTATACGTCTCTTGTGTCTATCATCACCTACGCTCAGAATATTGCAATTCAAGGAAATGTTGGTATAATAGTTCAATTGGACAGTCCCGGGATAGTAATAGCCTATGCATTCATTGGCCTCTATGTCAAACATGTAAACGTTCTTCTATCACTTAGAGAGGGAAAAACTCCTCTGTAAGAGACTGCTGGACGAATTAGGAAAGTGGTGATACTTCATTCTGAAGAGGGTCAGTGAGAGCAGGCAAAGAAAATTGCACAGCACACATGCCTCTACAACTTAAGTAAGTGGCTGATTTTGACGGAAGTTTTCTGATTACATAGGCCATGTCAGTTAAGCCTGTAGACTTAACGAGCTCATGTTTATACTTTTTTTTTTTTTACAGCAAGGAAGCCAGGAATTTCTTTTGAACAATTGTTTGTGCTTGTCCCCTGTTTTCAACATTGTTTTCCCACATTTCACCTTGGGTTTACTGATGCCTCAATTGCATATAGTCATTTATCGTACGCCTTTCATATACCTTAGAGGAGCAGCCCGATCTCTTCAAGATATATTTATCAGTATGATATCACTAAATGTAGCGAGCTCGATCACGATATGTTTTTGAAAATAATATCTAGAAACGTTTCTCAGACAAACTCATGGCGCGTCAGTTCAAGTCAGTTAGACTCAAGGCGATTATACAACCTCCATGACTGAACTGTCGCTTCAAGGATTAAGCCTATCATTGGTGTGTTTGTGCAAAATCCTGACGTTGTTTATTTTCTTAGGGGAAGGAGTGGTTTGTATTTAGCTTGAAAATATCGTCAAGATTTTCCAGTAGCAATAGGAAACAGCCAAAACGGTGAAAGCTTTTGTTAGACTTTGTACCTGCACTTTTTAGCAAACGTATTAAATTTAATAATTTTTTGTATGTGTTTGATCTTCTTTTCATCGAACAATCTAAGTGTGTGAAAGTAAGCATAAGCGAAAATTGTAAGCGTAGGCTAATTATTGCCTCCAAGATCATAGCACATCAACTTTTGAGTTCACGTCCACAAATTTGAACTGCTTGGAGGAGTTCAACGTCAACGAAACCATTGCGTATTTACCAGGACAATGTGGGTATCAGTGCATTTCACCGATAATGTAAAATGACAGCAACAACGTTGAAAATGCCATGAGAATCAAATACATTCAGCATCTGTCGACAGTTTCAATTTTACTCAGGATGTTGTGCACTGTAATAAGTTGAGTATTGAGGAAAGACAAGGCTGTAGGGAGACAAGCAATGAAAAGCTACGTTTAGAAAATTTAGAGGTAAAGTTCTCTCCCTTAGTTTAGGAATGACGCTTGCTCACATTTTAGAGGTTGTTGCCCCTGACTGACGTGACCCTCCGGTATCTGCTTTCAATTCGACGCCCATGACTTACTTCTGTTGCTGTCAATAATATGTTTCTTTTGTTTTTCACTTTTACGGTCGTTCTTAGAGCCAAAAAGAGCCTTAAAATAGAACAGAGCGAGGCAGGGAAACGGCAAAGAGAGAGAGATAGAGCGAGAGAGAGGGAGTGACGGAAGAAGAGAAACAGAAACACAGTGACAAAGATAGAAAGATAGAGAGATATTAAGAAAAGAGAAAGACAAGGAGAGCCAATGAGACAAAGAGAAAACGATGGGTAGAAACGTTTAAAAGGATCCCAGAAAATGAAGAGAGAGACACAGAGAGAGAGAGAGAGAGAGAGAGAGAGAATAAATACCTGAATAAAGAAAGTATTCACAGACTTGTGAACGGGAACTCTGTAAGACAGACAAAAAGGGAGGACATTTATTAACCCTAGAAATTTTGAAAGGCTGATAAGATCAAAGGCTTTGATAATTTTATCGAGTCTGAATTTTTCTTCAAATAATATAAATTTGCCATCGATCGATCGATCGATCGATCCATCCATCCATCCATCCATCCATCCATCCATCCATCCATCCATCCATCCATCCA
>JBCEWB010000014.1:1619931-1638279 GCA_039654565.1 Peronia peronii | reverse complement strand
ATTGTTTCGTTTAAGTAGAATTTTAAAAAAGTGATTTTTTACTATCGAGCCCCCTTATAATGTTAAAAAAAGATTCAGTTTGTGCAAAAGGAACACTCATGCTATTTTGATTTTGAAATAATTCATATTGCCTGACATGATATTAAATCATAATTGTTTTTTTCAGAATACTTCGAATAAAAGTTGGTGTTTTTTATTCAATGCTTACTAGCCTGTATTTCTGACATGAGGAAGGGGTTGGGTGGCGTGAAGAACAGAGTGTAGATAAAATTACTGACAACCATATCATAAATTCAAAATGTGTTCAAAAGAGGGAGAGGAATAGTTTTGTCCCACTGCATGAAGAAATGTTTTTGGCTGTTTTATTAAGTTGGATAATTGCAAGTATTATATCAATATATATTGATTTAGATATTTTGCTGAATACTGAAATAGCTATGTGAACAGATGGTGAGTCAATAATCAATACGCCATGATGAGTCATGAAGAATATTGTATTTTCCCCTGTGAATAGTGCATATATATAACAGGTTATAGTTATGTAGCTGTGACCTTGATAGACTGCCAGTTATTGAAAATGATAAGAATTTGTGATTTTGATAGAAAATTTAATCACATTGTCAGATATTTGACCTGTTTTCAATGCACTGTGCCTGTGCAGACATGAGCCCGCTCTGTAGATCCCTTTTCTGTTCTATCCTGCAGTCTCTGTGATCTAGCAGAGTTTTGCTTCTGTCATTACTTATCCTCATGTCTCTGACTAGCAGCAGGGTTTCATTATTAGGTCACACATTGTTTTGGCTGGCCTGAAATAAAACCAGCATTTTGCCAGTAGATCCTGTGACAGTCACAGCTTTCAGACTGATGGCTCAGTTTAAAAAGCAAGTTATATCTTCTTTACTTGGCTCTTCCACCTTTTCTCTCTGACAACAAAATACCGGCAACACAAGCCTGCAGATGTTTAGCTATATTTTTGCTTTACTCCATACAATTCACTGTACTATTTTTCCTCCCACTGAACCAGAATTATAACAAAATTCTGTAGTATAGTACTATTCAGTTCTGCATGTAAGTGTAAAACAATTGTCTGTTTTCGTCATTAGCAGGTCAGCAAACGAGAATTATTGACTTAGCCATGGTTAGTCAGATAATCATGTACCATCGCCACATAAATTTATACTTCATAGTGTCAGCATCTGCGAGGAATGGATCACTCAAAAAGACAGTTCGGTTTAATTAGGAAGTTATAACAAATAAGTGTATTGTACTTATTGTTCATCAACAGAGGACAGTGAAGAAGCTGGTGAAGGGGAGAGTGATGGCAGCAATACACCCTACATATTGTCAACAGATGTCCACTTTGGAAACTCCAAGATGGCCAGGTGATCCTTTCAGAACAAATAAAGAAAACTGAATCAGTGTTAATTAGGGTTGCTTTGATTGGTCATATTGTCTCCCTGGATAGATAGTTAAGACTTATTTGTGGTAGGTTTATGCTTATGGGAAAGTAGAATAGAAAGACAAAAATAGAAATAAATCCAAGGTATAAATTTTATGTTAGTTAATACTGTAGTGGAGTGTAATACTGTAGTGAGAAGTTTGACATTTAATCTCTTTGTTTCCTGTATGCCATACACACTGATTGTATGGCATTATTTTGGATTCAAAACTTTTATCATCAATTGATATACATCTTAGGTACATATTATTATTATTTCTTGAAAAGTTGCTTGAATACTTGATTTGAGTGACAGTAATACTGTAAGAATAAACGCACAGTGGATAAAATTCTGTCTTCACTTGTGTATGTTTATGCCATCTGGTAGAGAGAAAGAGAGAGAAAGAGAAAATTTTACTTACAATCCCTGTTTGACAAGTCTACAATCCTGTAGATAGTGAAGTATTTTGCATATCACTTCTATGTCATAGTGTTGTCCTCATCAAGCGAGGACCACAGGTGGAGGGTGACAAGGGTTTGGCATCCCAGTTGCGGATCATGAACTTCAGTGAGGGATCCCCTTATGAGACACTGCATGCCTACATCAGTAATGCTGTGGGACCATACTTCAAATCCTACATCAAAGAGACAGGCAAAGCAGAAAGGTACATAAGACATTTTTTTTTTTTTTTTTCAAATAAATAGCATGAGATTATAGACTTAATCTTTAGGAGAAAAGGTATTATTTGAAGACAGCTCAGTTATTTACAGAATGCTGGTGGATTCTCCTTTTTCTGTTATCTTTAAGCTGCAGGTGCTTTTTTTTTTTTTTCTTCACTGAGAGTATGACATGAACAAATTATACACTCTGTTTGTCATAGAAAACAAAGTGCAGTAATAATGAAAATGGTTTTTAATTTCCTTCATTTTACACATTTTATCTGCATTTCAAATGTTTGCCCCAGGGATGGCGACAAGATGGCCCCAACAGTGGAGAAGAAGATAGCAGAGCTTGAGATGGGCCTGTTGCACCTGCAACAGAACATTGACATCCCAGAGATTACACTGCCTGTAAATCCAGCTGTGCTGGGTGTCATCAAGAAATGTGCAGAGGAGAGTCGCAAACCAAAGGTTTGCACTGAGTTCATTTATTTCGATAGCATCGTCAAACAGACTAAAAATTGATTATTCTATGGAGAAGAAAGAAATTGGAGAAAGGTAAATGGGAGAGTGATGAGACAGAGAGGATTTGTCATAAGTCACGTCTGGGCTCTGGAAAAATGCAGAAAAGTCACATTGCAATATGAAAAATGATATGGCTGAAGTAATTGTGGAGAAAGAACATAACATTTTCTGTAGGTATGGAATGAGTTGTGTTATGACCAATTTTAATCCCATCCCTATTTATTGTCAGGTGGAAGAGTTTGGAGACAAAGTGGATGATGCCCAATTCCTGAACAGTTTACAGAGTGGTGTCAACAGGTGGATCAGAGAAATTCAGAAGGTATTCATAGATTAAACTGAGTTAGTGCATAAATCTTGGCACATGTTGCAAATTTGGACATATGATTCGTTGACTTCACAACTTTCTGACTTTATTTTGATGCTATGGCTTTTCTCTTGCTGTGTCACATCTTTTCTTGAAAGCTGAGAAGTAGCTCGGAACAAACTATCATATCTATACAACATGCATATATTTATTCAGTTTTTAGATAACTTTGTTTTTTTTTTTCTTTCTGTTATCTAATTTTCTTATATCGGAGTAGTTTTGGATAAAATTAATTCAATATTCGTTATTACTTTTGGTCTATTCTGTGTATACCTGATACTGACTGCAGTAGCACAACTGGTTTTTTTTTTTTGTCTTTAGATTATTTGACGTGGTAGGAGTATTTCTGGTAGGAGTATTTCGAAAATACACACGTTCTCCAGAGACTGTATACCATGCTGTAGTTGAGTGATGATTATAGAACACAATGTTGGTAGTGAAACTTTTGTGTTTGTGTCACCAACAGGTGACCAAACTGGACAGAGATCCCTCGTCCGGCACAGCCCTGCAGGAGATCAGTTTCTGGCTGAACCTGGAGCGAGCATTGCTGCGCATTCAGGAGAAAAGAGAGAGCATTGAAGTTGTGCTTACCCTGGATATTCTGAAACATGGCAAACGTTTTCATGCCACTGTCAGCTTTGATTCAGACACTGGTAAGTAATTTTTCACCTCTGTTTCATCTTTACTCTTTCAGTGTTAGCAGGATCATTGCTGGAGAAATGTCCATTCTGTGGGATTTACCAACTACCTCTAGGATCAGGCATTCATTGCATTCCAAGTAGTATATAATAGCAGTATCAGTAAAATGTAGTCACGAGATAAACTTTCTTTTATGTTAAAAAAGTGCCCCAGTAATGGTATTGTCTTGACACAGTGACGGTACTGTCTCAGACATGCCAACAATAAATACAGAGGTTTTTTAATATTGGACCAGTGAACAAACAGAACATTAGACGAGACAACTGCCTCCAGGTGTTGAAAGACATAACCAGACTGAAACTGAAAGAAACATGAGTTTGAAATATTTACCATCAGATCTGAACTTTTCATGCAGAATTGTTGCAGAAAAAATGTTGTGAAAATGGCTAGAAGATATGAATGTTACTCTTTGTTTCTCACTGTTGTTGTCAGGCCTGAAGCAGGCTATGGCCACAGTCAATGACTACAACCAGCTGATGAAGGACTTCCCCATCAATGATCTGCTGTCGGCCACAGAGCTGGACAGAATCAAGCTGGCTGTTCAGAGCATCTTCTTGCATCTGCGCAAAATCAGGTCCACCAAGTACCCCATACAGCGTGGTCTGAGACTGGTGGAAGCCATCTCCAGGGATCTCAGTACTCAAATGTTGAAGGTTTGTAAGAGCTGGTGTCTGTCTCTAGCATTGAGAATGAGCTTGTGCCATTTTCGATCCATTCTCGATGGGAGATTCCTAACACTGAGAATATTTTTATTTATGTCATGTGGCTTTATTGAGTTCTAACTCCAAGAGCCTCACAATAGCTGGAAATCACAGGCATTATCAAAATTTGCTTCTCACAGTAAATTATAAGAAACGCTTCATCTGGGCTATGAACTGTTATATGTATCCATCCTCTGCTTCTCGTCCACTTAACATCACAAATGTATGTGTAAGGCCTTGATATATAATTGATTCTAGTTATACAGGCCTATTTGTTTTCAGTTAAAATCCGTAGATATAAGTAAATTAACATATCCATTTTTTATTATGTTTTCATCAACCTTGTTGGAAAAAATTTCAGGCTTCATAGTTGCAACTTACTGGCAATCCAACTTTATGTCAGAACTAATTAAATGATTTTTACACCTGCAGCATGTGACTTGAAAAATCTCTTTCTCTAATCTCCCCAGATTCTTGGAACACGCAGATTGATGCACATTCCTTTTGATGAGTTTGAAAAGGTAAGATTTATTAAATCTTTTTTTATTAAATGAAACATTTGCATTATTTTGTCCCCAATGTGGAACATTGCCCGGAAAACATTGGGAGGTTGGGGAAGTATAAGAAATGAGTTAAATTTTGATGAATTATAATAAAATTTGCTTCCTTGGTATCTGCAAAAGCTATTATTTTGAAATTTTGGGAGAGAAGAATAATTTCGTTCCTTTGAGTTGCAATTGCAGAAAACTTGAACAAAAAAAAAAAAAAGTTAGAATGGAACATTATGCCATATCTGTCAGCACAAGCAGAGGTATCAAAGAGCAGAACCGAGGTATCTCATGTTGTGGAGCGAAAAGTAATATCACAGTTTATCAGAGAGGAATTTGGACTTTGGGAAACTGTAGATAACAGGAATGGTCAAGATTATTACATTATGATGTTCAAGGGAATTCATCTTATATCATGAACGACAGGCAAATTCTGTTTATAGAACAGTGGCCTGACAAATTCAACTGAGGATCATGTTTTTTTGCTCCAAGAGAGAATCTGAATAATGTAAGAAATTTGGCTGACCTTTGAGTGTTGTCTGTGCAGGTGATGAGTGCCAGCTTTGAGGTGTTTTCCACCTGGGATGATGAGTTTGACAAGCTGCAAGGCATGCTGAGAGATCTGGTGAAGAAAAAGAGAGAAGAGCATCTCCGAATGGTTTGGCGAGTCAACCCGGCTCACAAGCGTCTCCAAGCCCGCATTGATCACATGAGAAAGTGAGTGGATTCCTTGTCGGCTTTTGTAGCTCTGAAAAGAGGGAAGTAAAAAAAAAACCTACATTTTAAAATTATTTTTTTTCCTGAAGAGGACAGATAGATAATGGATGCTTGAAATTTTACTTTGTTTTTTTCCCTCTGGAAGTGGAGTTATGATTTCACATTTTGGGTGGGGAGGGGGGAGGGGTTTGCTTTTAAGTTTATGCACAGGTTTAGAGATTGTTTTCTGAGCTCTGAAACTTTTCACAATTAGGTACTCCATGCCATTTGATGATGGAAAATTTGCAAGATTATGCCTCTGAATTTAGACCAAAAAAATGTTAGAAGTATAATGTCAGTTTGCAAATGGGTGCTTAATTGTTGCAGATGGCACATCATATTTTGTACATTTATGTCACACTTTTTCGATATCCATGCGAAAAGATCAAATGCATTTGTTTGTTAAATTTATCACTGTGAGTCCACTGTAAGACAGTAATGTTACTAACAGCAACTCCTGGCTGAGTTTAAGAGTGTTCTTGAGTTTAATAGTTTTATTCTGTAGTTGCACAGTAGTATAATTATAAGTTATAGTGTAGGGCTGTGTGATTGTTGATAGCCTAGGAAGAAACGTGTTGATGATGTGTCAACTGATCACTTACTGCTGTGTGCAGGTTCCGGCGCCAACACGAGCAGCTGCGGCAGGTGATCATCCGTGTGCTGAGACCTGTGACTGTGAAGAGAGGCTCCTCTCCAGGCAATGAGGAAGCAGAGGTCAAGGACAAGCCAGTGGCTGATGAAGCTGCTGATGCCAATGCCATTGAGGTTTGTGCTACAGAACACTGTGAACATTGTACATGTAACACTGTGATATAAAGCAGTTCATACCAGTGAACATTTTTTTTTTTTTTTTAGGTAAATACCCAGAAGAACATAAGGAATAAAGTAAAAGATTAAATAATATCCCTTTCCCTCCCCTCTCTCTCATCTGTTTGTTTAAAGGTGAATTCTACTTTTTGAAATGCATGATAGAAAACAACTATTCTCAAGTTCTTTTCATTAAAGATGAAGTGCTTTTTCAAGAAGGCCTGACCGGCAATTAGTAACATTGTGAGCATTGTACTGTATAGTGTATAGAAATAGAGCACAAACATGTCAGAGGGTGACTGTCAGTGTGAAGAGCAGGCTGTGTAGAACTGTGTGCTGGGTGTGTGCTCAAGCTGAGAAGAAAAAACAAACAAACATGTACTGTCCTGAATGGCTATCCTAGAGGTTATGTTGGTAAGAAGTTGCATGGCAAATCCTGTCATCCATACCCAGCTTTGTTTGTTGTCTGCCCTCAGGAGGTGAACTTAGCCTATGAGAATGTGAAAGAGGTGGATGTCCTCGACGTCTCCAAGGAAGGTGCTGATGCTTGGGAAGCTGCTGTCAAGAGGTTAGTCTACATGACCTCTTCAAGAAAGCTTATCAAGCTGATGGCTGCACAGAATTGTTTATGAAATAGGAACATTTGATAACATTTGTGAGATACAGAAATTGTTTATAATGATACCCAGTGCCAGTGATCTTGAAAAAAAATTGAAGTGTACAGAGAGCATGACTCATTTGTCAGTTATTTCTCCGTGGTGATGATGAAAACTTGGGCTAGAGTCTCTGATGGACTGATGCATAGTTCCGTTTTCTGAACAGTATTCTCTCACATCAGATGAACAATTTGTGAAGTAAAATAGTTTATTACTTTCCTAATTTATGGCATGTCTTTAAATAACAAACCAGCAGTTGTGAGGAGAAACATGTACTAGTGCCTACATTCTTGAGAAATAAAGAGTCCACTATGTATGAGCACAGTATCAGCAAAGTTTGCCTTTGTATTAGCATTTTGCTTGAGTGTGCAGTGAGCAGGATGTTCAGGCCTGATGGGAGTAAAGCTTTGTGAGTATGACTTTGTTACAGTGAGGATGTTATTTTGAGTGGATAGATTATCGTATTAAATATAATTTTCAAATAGCTCTCTTGAGTTTATCATTCACTGATTATCGCATTTTTAGAATATCCCTGACGCCACGTAAGCTGTAGCAGATTTCTGTGTGTGACAGATTGAATCTATTAGCATGAGATTTATTGACTCTGAAGTTAACTCATTGTGTTCTTTGAAACATCTCAGCTAAACATTTTGTTTTCTGGCTAGTTCAGTGACTTCAGATACAACACTTCACTGTGACCTTCACCTTCACCCACAGGTATGAAGAGCGCATTGACAGAGTAGAGACCAGGATCACCGCCCGTCTGAGAGACCAGCTTGGCACAGCCAGAAATGCCAATGAGATGTTCAGGATTTTCTCCCGCTTCAATGCTCTGTTTGTGCGTCCTCACATCCGAGGAGCTATCCGAGAGTACCAGACCCAGCTGATTCAGAGAGTGAAGGATGACATTGAGTCCCTGCATGAGAAATTCAAGGTTTGTTATGAGAATGTCCAACTGGCTATTCAGTTGGGTCAGACATAATGACACTGTTTGGTACACATGGCATGTGATGAGGAGAATCAACATGACTGACTGTCTGATGCATTCAATTGCGCACTGAACATGCACCATTTGTGTACACTTGTTATGGTGGAGCTGTTTTCTGTTACATTATTTGGCTTGTGTTTTACCTGATCTGAAAAGTTTGCTTAGTTCCCAGAGTGTATGTGCTGACTGTGATCTTAGTTTAGCAGCTGGAGGTATTGATACCTTAATGCCATTGATGAGTTTGGTGCAGTGCAGCCTAAATGTGCTCATGCTGATGCGCCAAACCTAAGAAAGCACAGATTCAGTCTTTGATACCGGAATTTTTTGAGTCTGTAAATTGACTACCATTTTCATTTAGACTTAATCTGTGGCCACCATATGCACAGAGAACCGATAGCACTAATGGGTTATTTATGTTCTGCAGGTGCAGTATGGCCAGAATCAGGCCTGCCACATGAGCAAAGTCAGAGATTTCCCTCCAGTCTCGGGCTCCATTATCTGGGCAAGACAGGTAAATTAATTCCTCAGTTCTCAGTCATTCAAGCGCAGAATATGACAGTTACAACTAATCGGTGACATTTGGTATTACATGATAGGAATTAGGAGTGGTAATTCAATATTTTCATGATAATGTTATGTAGAAGCTAAGAATATCTCTTAGTAGCATGTTGCATTTCTCACTGAATAAATGATGGATGTAAAAAAAAATTGATGCATGTTCCACAGGCATAGATAGGATTCTCAAACTTTGTTTATGTGAAGACCAAAGCAGTGGGGTATAACCTTATGAAGCAAAGCTAAGTGGAGAGGATGTTTGTGTTTACAGATAGAGCGACAGCTGAATGCCTACATGAGGAGAGTGGAGGATGTGCTGGGCAAGGGATGGGAGAATCATGTGGATGGACAGAAACTGAAAGCTGATGGTGACAGTTTCAAGATGAAGCTCAACACCCAGGAGCTCTTTGATGAGTGGACCCGCAAGGTGAGTCTTAACATGTCCTCGGTCATCGCACTCTAGGTCTGTCTAATGTCATGATGAAAACTTGGGCTAGAGTCTCTGACAAGACTGATGCACAATTTCATTTTCTGAACTCCTCTATGGTATTAGTTACATACCATAGTTTAACAAGGACACAGGACATGGATAGCTGAATGCACATAGTCACAAACAGTGGAAACCAAAGACAGATGTTTTAACCACAGTTTAACTGGTCTTTATTCCTCAACAGTAAGTCACAATGGGAGGAAAAAATGGAGATACCTCAGAACATTTTATACTTCTGTTGCTTCATTTTTGACCAACTTAAATTGTTCAATTGGAATAAGAAGTAATGTTTGACAGCTGATTTCAGTTTATTCACATCCATGACCTGAAATCAGAGTTCAATTCGTACATGGACCTTCATATGCTCATTAGAAATGAAGATCTGCAAGATTTCTGTCTGCCATGAATCAAATAACTGGTTATGTTTTTTTTTTTTTTTTTTTTCTGTGGGTATAGGTTCAGAACAAACAGCTGACAGTGGTGGGTAAGATCTACACCATCACCAGTGTGCGAGTGCCCAACAAAGGCAATATCCTCAAACTGGGAGTCAACTTCCAGAGAGAAATCATCCAGCTCTCCAAAGAGGTAAACTTAAAGATTCAGCACACATTTGTTTGTTAGAAACAAGGAGTCAGTTCCTGCCCAGCATGACTTGAAAGTGTAAATGTGATTTCTTGGAAGTTTCCAATCTCTGTGATAATTCATATTTGCTAGGAGGGCAGTATCTCACCCGTGTACTTATGTGAGAAATTTTCTGTATATGGCGTGAGAGTTTTATTTCCACTACAATTTCAGATACAGATATTAAATCTTTGACAGTCACATAATGAAGACATCTCGGATGTCTGTATGCCAGGCATACCTTTAGTCTCTTGCTCATGATGTCACTGAATGCAAATGTCACTACAAACATGTTTTTTTTAAAAATCAGTTTTGTTGGATGTTCAGTTCTGTTAGGATATATGTGTTTCCTGTTCCACTAGGTGCGCAACTTGCGATGGCTGGGTTTCCGTGTGCCGCTGGCCAATGTGAACAAGGCTCACCAAGCCAACCAGCTGTATCCATTTGCCATCTCTCTAATGGAAAGTGTGCAGTCTGTGGACAAAACTCTCAAGAAGGTGAGCCAGTCAGTGGTGTGATCAGCTTTGTGTGGGAATGCCTGTTGTTGATGTACAAGTAGAGTCCTTTGCCAGGAGTAGAACTATCTAAGAATATGGTTGCAGACACAAGAATATTTTAGGAACTGTCTGATTTTTTATTATAATTATTATTATTATTTTTTTTAAACATAGAAGCTATCTGGTTATGCATTTTTACATGATTCCATTAGCCATAAGGATTAAGCTGAAACACCAATCACTAGTAATATTAGTATGAGATTGTTCTAACTTGGTTCTCTCTCTCTCTCTCTGTGGGTGTATGTGTGTGTGTGTGCATGTGTGTGTGTGGTGAGTGAGAGAGAGAGACTCATCTTTTTTATTGCCATGTGTTGTGGTTTGCAGAAAAGGAAATTTAAAATATTCTAAGCATGTGAATTGTTCAAGCCGTTGTTGTATTCATGAACAGACAATGACCTTGTATAACATTTGATTACAGATTGAGACCAAAGAGTCTCTCAAGCTGCTGATTGCTGGTCTGCGCAAAGAAGTTCAGAACCTGATAGCTGAAGGATGCAGCCTGCAGTGGGAGTCGTACAAACTAGACCCTTATGTTCAAAGACTTGCTGACACAGTGATCAATTTCCAAGAAAAGGTAGGCTTCTCTTTCACCTGCACATTCTGCCCATTGTCTGTCACAGTTTGGGGATTGCTCTCTACAAGAAAACACAATTGTCTGTGATCTCTGTTCAATAAGGAGACATGTTAGATGGTAATTGAAGAGCTTTTGTGACACTATTTGAACTAATTTGTTAAGTATATGAATACTTTGCAGAAGCTGCTGCTGCTCTTAATCTATTATAGTCTGGAAATTTGTAAGTTCAAGCATCATCATCCAAAGAATGCTTCTGTAAAGTATTAGATTTCAAATGATTTTGGCTTTCTGAATGATTCATAGTGGTAATTTTGTGTCAGACGAGATGTTCTGTGTGGGTTTCAAGATGTAGTGTTGTGCAGTTGTGTTTCTTGGACTTGGGTATCTATCAAAATAGATATGTTCATATGTCATTCAGTAATTTCTGTTTGAAAACTGACTGTACGTGTGGGCTGTGTTTGCCGACAGGTGGATGACCTGCTGGCCATGGAGGAGGAGATAGATGTGGAAGTGAAAGCCCTGGAGACCTGCACTTACAGTGCCAGCACCTTTAGAGAGATCCTGGGCAAGATCCAGAAAGCTGTGGACAACCTCAGTCTGCGCTCCTACTCCAACTTGCCCCAGTGGGTGGCACATATGGATGAAGAGGTGGGTAGAGAATGGTGACTGCATATTTTCTATTGTTCTTACCACCTGGAGTAAATTTTTGTCTTCCAAGATACTGAGAGAACACAATAAAGGTGTTAAAGCAAATAAAGCTTACCATTTATACGAGTTATTTTTAAACGCAGTATATGATATGTCATTGAATTGACAGAAGCAAGGGAAAAAGAAACAAAAAAATGGTAGAGACTGCCCTTAGAAAATGGCAATGAGATATTGACTTAAGTATATGATGTTGAATTGTTCCAGGTGGAGAAGAAACTTGCTGCCCGTCTTGAAGCAGGCCTAAAGGCTTGGACTCATGCCTTGCGTGGAGAGGCAGAGGAAACTGTGGATCACTCCATGGATACAGATGATGAACCTAAGCAACCTGCCCACAAACCTGGCGGTGACCCAAAGATCAAGGTTTTTAAGTATTTTGTTACTTCTGGGTTTTGAATCCTTTCAAAAAGTATCCTGTCCTTCTGGAAGGGAACTAAAACATAGTTTGTTAGATATACTTGTAATAGGTTACTGTTATGCCAGGGTAGATCTGGAATATTGTGTCCACTCAAAGTCAGTGACTTATGGAACAGTGACGATCGTGTGATCTCACAAAAGTATAGAGAAGAAAAGGGGAATGATCCCTGGCTGTGACTGTGTATAATCTTCATTCTTTTAAATAGAAGACAATGTTGAAGAATTGGCAAATAAGAGCAAAGAATTATAAACAAGCAGAACATTTCATGTAATATAAGATGTGCAAACCAATAAACTTACTGTTTGTATTTGTGCAGAGTTTGGTCCATGAGCTGAGAATCACCAACCAGCTGATGTATGTCAGCCCTCCCATAGAAGATGCCCAGTTCAATCTGCTGCAGGAGCTGTTCTCTTGGGAAGCCATCATCACCAGCTTGCCTCGCATCCAGCACTCCAGATACCAGGTAAACTTGACCCTTGTTTGGTGCAGTAGAGTTTTGGATGATAAAACTTAGACAGATGTCAGGCTTAAATTCTTTAGGTTATTTATGAAATGCATCAGTTGTAAACATGACCACCTCCTGGAAACGTGGAATGTGGCATTGCCTTCCTTTTCTTATTGATGAATCCTCACAAAGTTGAAGAGAACGGTATGCCAGTTTGGTAACCCCTGTCTTATTTGGTAACCCCCCAGTTTTATGTGATTAAATGATGTTCAGCAAAGTTCAACAGAAGCATCTGATGATGCAGTTTGTTCAGTTCAGGACAAAGTAAACGTAGTAAGATTCTTCTCTATATCTACATCAGTATAAGGAATCACACAAAACTTCAGAATTATCAAACATTAACGAAATGGATACATCATAACTGATCTGTGTTATGTTCGTCACTTTTCAGTTTGCGGTGGTAAGATCAGCCATGTGGATAAAATTATTAAGGTGTTACAATGGATTCTGATTGAGGTGGGATTTCACCCTGATAGAGCACAGAGTGGAAATGGTACAAAACAATTTAAAAACACACACACACACACAAATAAAAAATACAAACTTAAGTGAACTGCAAACAAAAGAAATATTTTTATCCAGCTTTGTGTGTCGCACCATTGGGCATCTCTCAGTGTCTCCTCATCATTTGGTGGGTTGATGTACGTATGCCGCCTACATACCATTGTGATGCTGTTTGTCACCAGGTGGGGCTTCAGTCTGAGTCAGAGGTGGACAACACTTATCGCAAAGTTCTGACCTTGTTACCAGGTGGTCAGCTGGTCTTGGAAGATGCCTACTCGGCCATTCAGAAGACAGTGGATGAGTTCAGCAAATATGTCAACGTGAGTAGTCTTTCTTTTTTTTTTTTTTTTATATATATATTTTAGTGCAATTTTTAAAAAATTATTTTAAAAAAAATTTTTTTTTTTTTTTAATTGGAGAATTTACGTGACAGAAGTGTGACAGTAAGTGAGTACTTTCTGTCCAGGTAAAGACTTTTATCACAGAACTCTGTTGAAGCATTCCAGAGCTGGAGCCATGTTCTCTGTTGCCCTTGCTGAGATACCAGTCTTTTTGTGTTTGCAGTAGTTGATCTGTCTGATCCTCAGGTCTGGCTGCGCTACCAGTCACTGTGGGATTTGAACCCAGATGTTTTGTACAGCCGATTGGGTGAGAGCATTGTCAGGTGGATGAAAGCTCTGGAGGACATCAAGTAAGTGTTTGGAGGGCTCTGACTCTTGTGTTACATTTCCATTGATCAACAGTCCATTTACTGCCCAGTGTCACAGATTTCGTCTGTTACAATTGCTATTAGTAAGCCAAAATACTCTGTCAAGTATAATCAAGTCACAATTAATATATATACTCAGTGTGGTGATTGAGGAAAATGAGATATGTTTTGCTCGAGGATTTCATCTCTTGTGACATTCTTGTGTTCATCAAATGCTGTTGTCTGTCTCATCAACAGAGCCTCTCGCAAGACCTTTGACACATCAGAGACTCAGAAAGAGATTGGACCTCTCATTGTTCAGTTTGGCAAAGTAAGTCTCACTACTTCACGGCATCGTTATCATAAAATTCTCTTTGTACTTAGTATGGAGGGGAAATATGGAAACTGTCTTAGCAATGAAAGTATTCTCTGATGAGTAATCAGCACAGGAAAAGGTAAATTATAAAATCATGATAAATGAAAAGACGTTCTCCCATGAGCAGATAATTGAGTGACTGTTTAGAGCGCAGCTATGTATGGAGTTTGATCTCTCGACAATTCTCTGGAAGATCTCTATCTCTGTTGTGCCCATTGTCCCCTCCCAGGTACAGTCCAAGGTTTCTCTGAAGTATGACTCCTGGCACAAAGAGGTCCTCAGCAAATTTGGTTCCTTGCTCAGCAATGAGATGACAGAGTTCCATGCACAAGTCTCAAAGGTACCATTCACTTCACTAACACTGCAGAATGATGGGAACCTTGGTTTTAGCACTTAGAGGCCTGGTGTTTTCTGATGAGTTTCAAGAAATACATTTATGGAATTACAGAGTTGATCTTAAAGTTTTACATAATGTCATTGTCTTTAGAGGTGATACCCCAGATTATGATTGTTTCTATCCTGTAGTTAAAGACCTAAATGTGATTCGCATGCATTTTTCTTATAAATTCTTTTCTTTAATTGTAGAAAGCTTGTTTTCAAGAGTTCAAATGCAATAATGCAGTATTTTAGCATGATACTGCGAGGCAAACAATAAAGACTTGTATAATAATTTAAAAGAAAAAATGTCTGACAAAAACGAATTTTTAGGTTGATTAAGGACTTGATAGTCCTAATTTCTATAAAATCCTTTCCACTGTCTTTCTCCAGTCTCGCACAGACTTGGAGTCACAGTCTATTGACACAGCCAACACCTCCGAGGCCGTGGGTCTGATCACACACGTCCAAGCCCTAAAACGTAAAGTCAAGAACTGGGAGAAACAAGTGGAGGTATGACCACAGTCCTTACATAAGATTAATTGCACTGGTACCAGGCAGAGTTTGTATGAATACAACCATGCTACAAGAATAAATTTGGTTGTTAAATAGCTGGTTACGGTCTTAGTAAGCCTTTCAAAATCCTGAAGGTGGTTATCTTGCTTGAACAGCTGAGGTAATTAGCACACAAATTATCTGTCCTCTGTAGAACTGTTAAATGATTTCATTAGTAGACAATCTGCCATGTGAAAAGATTAGACTCATCCATTTTATAGATAAATGAGGCTGTGTAAAGAAAATTTATGTAAAAATTTATTAACCAACCCTTTGTTAAAAACGTTTCATATTTGTGTGGTCATTGTTACAGATGTACAAAGAAGGCCAGCGCATTTTGGAACGTCAGCGGTTCCAGTTCCCAGCTCAGTGGTTGTACATTGACAACATAGAGGGAGAATGGAGTGCCTTCACAGACATCATGAAGAGAAAAGATTCCTCCATTCAGACCCGAGTGGCCAGTCTTCAGATGAAAATTGCCTCAGAGGACACACTTATTGAGAACAAGACAGGCACTCTCTTGCAGGAGTGGGAGAAAGAAAAACCTGTTGCTGTGAGTAAACATCCTTTGTGATCTTCTTTTTTTTTTTTTTTTTTTTAAATTTATTATTAATATTATTATTATCTTTTTGTTTGTTTTAACCCAGCACTGCAAAGTTACCAGGATCTTGTACTGGAGAATAATGTGTCAAATATGCGGCTCTGTTGATGCTGGATTTTTATATGTGAAACATTCTTTTGCCACCATCATTTGTTTCATAATTTCATTGTGTAATATTTCAGACATGTAGAGGAAAATCATTTATAACCTAGTTCATATACAGAAGTAGGAGAAATGAAGTAAATTACTGGTTTTTCTGACCTGAAAAATGTTGCCATCTTATGTTCTAATTGATTATTGCTCACTTTGTTTGCCTGACTGGTTGTGTGCAGGGTGAGATGCGACCTGACCATGCTCTGAAAGCCCTGACCATCTTTGAAGGCAAGTTTGCCCGACTGAAGGAGGAGAGGGACAATGTGGCCAGAGCTAAGGAAGCCCTGGAGCTGGCAGAGCCAGGTAAATGGTAGTGCTGTCATCCTCACTGAAGGTTGGCCTCATTTGTGCAGCATTAGTTCAAAACAATGTTTTGTGGTTTTGTTGTTTACAAGCTCAAAGGCAGATTGCAGACAGAAAATGGCATGACCCTCCTATGGTAGCAACATTATCAGATCCTTCTGAATGGGTTGTTATTCCTTCAAGTGTATAAGGCTGATTTGGTCAACTGTAAATTTTGTTCTGTGATGTTACAGCGGATTAGTGTGATTTGTTATTAGGTCAGTGGTCAAGGTCAAGGTATGTCAACAAATTGGAAAAAAATTATCTTGTGGTTTATTCATTCTACTTTCAGAAAATGTATAGTGTTATAGCTTTTACTTTATTTGGTATGCCTGTTTTCAAGCATTTTCCAACATACGATAAAATCTTTAATTTCCTCTGATACCACAGATTGTTTATTAGCAACACTTCGGAGGGTTAATATGCTTTGCATTTTGTGTTCCATACATAAGAAATGTTGACATGAACAAAAAAAAAGGGGGGGAGGGGGGAAGAAGAGATAGAAAGAGGAGAGGGGAAGATGTGTTCCATATTGTGATTGCATTCACCAAATTTGGACATTGTGCTTATTCTGTCAGGCTATGTCAGCCCCAGCCATGAGCGTATGCAAGTGGGACTGGAGGAACTGCAGGACCTGAAAGGTGTGTGGCAGGAACTGGCCAAGGTCTGGGAACAGATTGATGAACTCAAGGAGAAACCCTGGCTCTCAGTGGCACCCAGAAAGGTAGGCAGTCAACTGCATTGGTCCAAGATTTATACAATTTTTTTTTTTTTATCCTCTTAAATTCTAAATATAAAAAAAAAAAAGTCCCAAGAAAATATCTGAGGTAATTCGACTAAGGGATGTAATTATGACTGCTATATCATGATTATACTATTGACATCTTTTATTTCACGTAACATTTTTGAATAGTTTGTATAGTTCTGTAGGAATTGCCTCGGGTGACAAAACTCTGTCATTTTGATCTTTATGAGGTATTATTTTTATTGTTGCTATAATGTTGTTTTCTGTTCTTGTCTGCACAGTTGCGCCAGTCTATTGACAGTCTGTTGAACCAAATGAAAGACATGCCTGCAAGACTGAGAGCCTATTCATCATTTGAACATGTGAAGAGACAACTTCAGCAGTATGCCAAGGTAAACACTGATGTTCACAGCTTCTGGAACTCTTAGGAAGATGGTCTAGTAGTTACATCATGTTGTTCTAAGTAGTCCAGAATGTAAAGCTCACTGGTGAAAAAGCAATACAATGCAGATTTGCTTATTGGATATGAATAAATTACTATGGATAGGGAAACTTATTTAATGGACATGTTGTTGTGAAAATTAAGGGTTTAAATGAGTCACTACAATGAAAATTCTTAGAATGATGGCGACAGCTAAACATTCTCTGATGTAAGTGACAGCCATTACTTTGTGATTTGATGTTTTCTGAAGGCAGAGTTAAATAGTGGATGCAGTGCCAAGCAGTGAGAACACTGATCAGCTGTTACCAAACAAAAGGTGTTTGACAATACTGTCTTGCTTTCCCAGGTGAATGTGCTGATTGTGGAACTGAAGTCGGAGGCCCTGAAAGAACGTCACTGGAAACAGCTGATGAAGAGGCTACAGGTGAACTGGGTGCTGTCTGAGCTGACCTTGGGCCATATTTGGGACATTGACTTTGTCAAACATGAACCCACCATCCGTGATGTCATCAGTGTTGCACAGGGAGAGATGGCCCTGGAGGAATTCTTGAAACAGGTAACTTTGGCCTGGCCTGTCTTATGTGCTCAGTGTCGCTGTCGGCATGATGTTGTGAATGACCAGCAAGGAACTCACAAGTCCATGGCAGTCAACTTTCTGCACTGGAATCATCAAGACACACCATATTAATAGTTGTGCAAAATGGCAGTGGATACAGAACATGACGTAACTCGTTGTATTCTTCTCACAATTTCTGATAAAGCAAAACTACATCATTATTACACAGTAACAAGCATTTATTTTAAAATAGAGACTGCAATCAAATGATAACATCATTTGAACTTGCTCTTTTTATGACAGTTACTATGGGAGAAGATGAGCTTGTCCAAGAATTTTTTTTTTAAAAAGGAAAATGGAAGAGAAAAAAATTTTGGCTTTGGGGTAAATTCATGCATGTTGTCCTGTATCTGTCTGTAGGTCAGTGAGGTTTGGAGAAGCTAT
>JBCEWB010000014.1:1585279-1601693 GCA_039654565.1 Peronia peronii | reverse complement strand
ATAATCATCCCTTTATTTCCTACCAGAGATAATCATCCCTTTATTTCCTGCCAGAGATAATCATCCCTTTATTTCCTGCCAGAGATAATCATCCCCACCATCATTTTAGCACTTTTATTTCCTGCCAGAGATAATCATCCCCACCATCATTTTAGCACTTTTATTTCCTGCCAGAGATAATAACAAAATAATAGATGTAGCTGGAGAAGATGGATGCAGTTTTGCCATATCAGATCATTTTTTGTCATTTATTGTTTTAGCGTATTTTTTTAACATTTTTTTTTTTAGCTAATGCTGTTTTACTAAGCCAGAATCATGGCTATTATGTGGCCTCGCAGTTTGCAAAATAGTGAATTTAACTTTGTGTGGAATGTTCGCCAGAATGAGGAAATGCCCTAAAATATGAATCTCACAAAAACTTGTAAACGGTCACAATCTAGTTTCTCCTTCATTTTCAGTGATATTTTTGTAGTTACACTGAAACCAAAAAAAGTTTACTACAATTTGACACCAGAAAGCAGTTAATAAAGGGCAATGCTGGTGTTTTGTCGATCAGTGTGTACTCAACAGGCTCACGGCTCTGACATAATTGTTTTATTTCTGGAGGTCCATGCCAGTCAATGAATAAAAAAAATGGTATTTTTATGTACAAAATGTGATAGAAAGCACAATTCTCCCATTGCTCTCAGGAACGTTTCACCCAAGACATGCAGCCACATTACATCTACAGTCCTCGTGAAATGACCCGATGGGTGCGGGGCATCTGTGAAGCCTTGAGGCCTTTGGAGACCCTGAGCCTTGAAGGCCTTGTCCGTATTTGGGCTCATGAGGCCCTCAGACTCTTCCAAGACAGGTGTGTGTTTTTTTTATTCCAACTACTTCCTTTCTATCATTTTTTCTTACTCTTTAGTTCTGTTAAATCATTTTATAATGTATCAAAATATTCTGCAAACATTGGGAAGGTGGGACAGAAAAAAAAAAGGAAACAAGAACAACAATAAAAAATCATCAATTTAAAGAAATTGAGGGTAAAGTTATTAGTGTTTTAAACAAAATATACGAGTAAAACTCAGGTGTAATTCTATAGAGGGATATGACAATTTAGAGAAAAAAAATCTGCTTTGTCGTCAGATTGATTGAAGATGAGGAGAGAAGATGGACAGATGACAATGTGGATGCCACGGCCTTGAAACATTTCCCCAACATCAACCGGGAGGAAGCTCTGGGCCGTCCTATCTTGTTCAGCAAGTGGTTGTCCAAAGACTACATGCCAGTGGACAGGGAAGAACTGCGAGAGCACACCAAAGCCAGGCTCAAGGCAAGTGCTGGACTTTTTTTTTTTTCCTGTAGTTTTGAATTCATTTTTTTTACATCGAGTTGTAATGCAGAGTAATATCATCCTATGATTTGTTTAAAATACTCTGATTGACTGGTGGTGGAGATGGTTCCGGAGTCAATTGTATGGTTTGGATGTGCAGAGTGGTTGTGCTTATTCTTAGAGGAAAAGATTTTATTATGGTGTGTGTATATGAATCATGCACTTCCAGCATTGAAAAAAACAACAACAAAGAAAAGAAGAAAAAAACAACAGAACAACAACAAAACAAATACACAAAAACAAACAAATGAACAAATCAGACGTGGAAATTTTATCTTTTCAGTGTTATATGCAAATGTTTATGAGAACATTATTATTCATTTCTCTGAACTCAGGAGGCGATTTCTCATTTGAAAAACTACACTTGATTTATAAGAGCATCCACTGTGATTCTTTTTTTTGAAAATGTGTTTTTGCATACATTGCTATTTTGAAGACTTATTGATTTTTGAAAAACAACAACGTAGATACTTAGTCTGTGTATCCTGAGAGGTCAGGATAATGAAAGCATAATATCCAATGTTGTTGGCAGGTGTTCTATGAAGAGGAGCTGGATGTTCCTTTGGTGCTCTTTGATGAAGTCCTGGACCATGTTCTGAGGATTGACCGAATCTTCCGCCAACCCCAAGGTCACTTGCTGCTGATTGGTGTGAGCGGCTCAGGAAAGACCACTCTCTCCCGTTTTGTGGCTTGGATGAACGCCCTGTCCGTGGTGCAGATCAAAGTTCACAACAAGTACACAGCCAGTGACTTTGATGAAGACTTGCGCACAGTGCTGAGGAGAGCTGGCTGCAAGGTGAGCATGAGACTGAATCTGGACTGAATTAGCCAATGATCGCATTGGACAGAAACATTAAGCACAATTTGCCCCTGATAAATACAGTCTGAAATAGAAAATTTGTATCGTTATATTTAATATTACATTTTTTGCTTTTGGTCAACGTGGCAGCTTAAGTTTTTTTTTGGTGCTGCTTGGTGGTAACAACACAGTTGTTTTCAATCTCTTTTCATCTGTATTGCGTTTGATAAGAACTTGGCATGTATTTGTTCAGAAATTCATCTCTGCGATCAATGGTACGTTTATCAAGCTGAGCCAGTGTTACTGGACTCTGCCTTGTTCTTATCTTGTGATTGAGATTTTTGCCTGCCCATAATGTGAATCCTGCTGGAGGTTGAAAGACGTATATAGAATGTAAATATAATGTGAATGTGTCTTACATAATTATATATATATTGTGTCTCATCAACTGTGAATGGAATTTCCTTTTGAGGACAAATAAAGTTTATCTTGTCTTATTATTTTCACTTTTTCCTTTCTCAGTAATTTTTCATGGCATGCATGTTTATCTTGGGAATAGTTTTAGTGATCAATGCAATATTAAATTGCATTTCCAGAGTGAGAAGATTTGCTTCATTATGGATGAATCTAATGTCCTGGACTCAAGTTTCCTGGAAAGGATGAACACCCTGCTGGCCAATGGAGAAGTGCCAGGCTTGTTTGAAGGAGATGAGTACACCACCCTGATGACGCAGTGCAAGGAAGGAGCCATCAGAGAGGGCTTGATGCTGGACTCTGCTGAGGAGTTGTACAAGTGGTTCACATCTCAGGTCAGAAGTTGTCCTGTGTTGGTTTAGTTATCTGTGTCTCTGCAGTTAGAATCCTTGCTTGGCTAAATACAGATTCCCTACTTCCCTGCAGCCGGTGATGGTAGTGTGTCTACCATCCAGCAAAGTCTACTACAGCTATATGACGGTGGTAGACTTTGGAAGAATTTCTCAGCATGAACAGAGCTAATTATTGCCAAAGAGTTAACAATCAAATATCTGCTAGGATATCATTTACTGACATTTGTCAGATTACAGATAATCTATGATGTTAATTTGTAGATGTATGAAAAGGGAGTGTAAAGTTCAGGGTAACAGTCAGGATGTTCTGCCCCATGGCAGATGTTGTTGTTCCTTGTGTGTTGTTTGAAAGGTTATGCCACAGGCTGGGTCAGTATGTCGAATGTCCTTGAGCTGCCAGTGAAAAGTGTTGTGTGTCCCTGGCATACAAGCAGTGATACCTGTATTGTTGCTTTACTCAACAGGTGATCAGAAACCTCCATGTGGTCTTCACAATGAACCCATCATCTGAGGGCTTGAAAGACAGAGCTGCAACATCTCCTGCCTTGTTCAACAGGTAGTCAGTCACCACCACCACCACCACCCCCCCCCCCCCCCCCCCAAACAGTTTTTTTTTTTTTATTCTGTATAATTTCTCAAATTTGTTTTGATATAGCGCTGAGACATCATACATCATTGGAAAACATCGGTAGTAAGAATGTTAATGAAAATGTTGAAATTGTTTAATTTTTATTAATTTGTAATTTGAACATGTATAATATATGGCACTTTATGTTATAAAAATGTCTTAAGATTAAGACAACTGTCTACCGGCAGCTGGCCAAATACATCAAAAAAGGCAAAAAAAAACAATATAAAGATATTAAGTTAATTAAGCAAACTGATACAACTGGCCAAATTTTCAAGCCCACTTAGCTGTTCGTCAGTACATAGAACCTCATGTTGATATGTGACACTCTCAGAATATGAAAGATAAAATAGTATCTGATCTGGGTTACTCATTTGTATCACAGGTGTGTATTGAATTGGTTTGGAGATTGGTCTAATGGTGCCCTGTACCAGGTGGGCAAGGAGTTCACCAGCAAGATGGATCTGGAGAAAGGAGCAGTGAGTATTCACACTTTTCTTTTCCTGCCAAAATGCATGCACAAGAATTTCTTAGTCTATCATAGGATAGACATCAACAAAGCACTGAATCAATACAAGTACATTATACTACCAGCAGTCTGCTTTAAAGTTCAGGGAAATCACTCTCAAGAGTTCAGAGCAAAGTGTCAGGCTTGTTTGAAGGAGATGAGGACACCACCCTGATGACGCAATATAGTACAAGCATCACAAAAAATAACAAATCTGTTTTGCTCCTGTTATTTGAAATATGTGAAACAAAAAAATGCGAAAAAATCACTAGGAGAAAAAAAAATATTTTCATGACATGGCAAATTTTTCAGAATTGCCTGTCACTCACAATGTTAATTGTGCACCTTTTGTACTTGGCAAGGGGAAGTGTCTGGCTCATGGTCAAAGTGGCTTTGGACTCAATATATTTATCATTTCATGAGTATCCGAGACTTTCACCAGCTACATCTTTACTAGACCATTTTTACGTACTGTGAGACACACACATGTGTCATTGACACCCTGTTGCGCAACAGTAGAGCTGTGGCTGTATTATTGTGTGCAGTGATAGCAAAAAAAGTTTTGCCAACTTTGTCAGCTCTTGACCAGTAATAGATAACAATATAGCACATTGAAAAGACTGCTGTGAAACACGGCAGATGGAGAGACGTGTTTGTGGTTGCTAAAGTAAGAATGAACAGAACAGACCCTTTCGTAAATTTGCTGTGAAACATGACAGATAGCTGAGGTGTCTCTGTGATTGCTGAAGTAAGAATGAACAGCATATACCCTTCCATAAATCTAGGATTATCTGTCGGCCTACACCTGGCTTAGTTAATTATGGTTTGTTTATTTGTTCCTTGTATTCCCCAGTACACACCACCAGACATGTTCCCCGCAGCCTATGAGAACCTGACGCCCAATCCTTCCCATAGAGAGGCCGTCATTGACAGTTTTGTCTATGTGCACCAGTCACTGCACAAGGCCAATGCCAAGGTCGCACGCAGGAGTGGCCGTGTCATGGCCATCACACCCCGCCACTATCTGGACTTTATCAATCACTTTGTAAGTCATTTTCTTACCCACAGCTAATCAAAGTAGATCTCTCATAGCATTCCATGATATGAAGCATTATGACTGTTCCCAGTCAATCAGTTGATCAGTAGAAAGTCCTATTTTTGCCCAGTACTTCTGTTGTTAAATGGTTTTCTTCATTAGCCAGAAGTTACAGACAGGAGCAGAAAATGATGAAAGCAAGGACATAGTTTACTGGAGGTGGGAGACAGAGAAACTGAACAGAATTCTATCATACACAACAGGCATAGCGTAGCTACCTTGCTACTCAGTTGTCCCATATTTGGCTGACTTTGTGACTGTTAGATGTTTTTTAACAGAATGAAGTCTTGATTTTTATCCATCCTCCTCTTTTATTTACCTAGCCACATTGTTCTTTAGAACTTTGGACAGGTATTGAGATCAGGGGCATGGAGAAAGTTGTTCTTTTCTTTTTGTAGGATATTTTCATATGACTGGGAAAATTTTGTTTCTATTTGCAAAAAAATGAGAACATACCTTTCAGAACTTAAATGAAAATAACTATAGATCCATTAATTATGACGTTTCTACTTCCTTTTCTGCCCCTCTTTTTTAGAAAATTATGACGTCCGACTTCCGCTTCTGCCTCACACCTTTTTTTTATTGCATGACAATGGCTGAAGAGGAAAATTGCTTGAATCCAACTTCCAAATGCAAACTGTAGCCAAACACTTCTTCTAGATCTAGTGAAGATGAAGTTTTAAATGTTTTCAACAAACTCATCTTGAACTGTTGAGCTGTGGAAAATCTTGTCTTGCAAACAAGACACTGAATTTGATATCATCTCTCCAGTTGCATTTGCAGATATTGAGGGATCCTCGCCGTTGACTAGATCTAGATCTAATCTATCTTTTTAGTATTGAGTGCTTGTGACGTCTGATCCAGACAGCTGATTTGTGGAGAGCGCAGCTCAAACTGCTCTTCAGACATTGTTTTAACAAACCCTTAGTGGTAGAGAGCTAGAGCTAATTGCGGTTTGTTTGGTGCCCACCCCCCTTTTATTTCCGAGTTTGGGTGTCACACTCCAAACACGGAAGTAAACTCAGAGAATTCTGACGTCAGATTTCTGCTTCCACCCCTCTTTTTTTACACAGAAGTAAACACAAATGGATGTATAGGAGATATCAAAGAGAACATGTAAATTTTTCATTACAGTAAATACCTGCCTATGTGCAAAAAATATGTGATTGAAACAAACAAAACAAAGCGTTTGAGGTTGGAACATACATTATTTGTTCAGGTGTAATTCAGGATGGCAGCATTTTCATGGCAACTATATGAAAAATCTATATATTTCATAGATTTGTTTGTATTAGCGTAACTACAGCTTTTACATGCTCGAGTAAGTCCCAGCTCTGACTTTTGTCGTGAGAGCGTTTGACTGAATATTTTAGACTATAAGTGATGTTGTTTCAGGCCAAGTTGTACAATGAGAAACGCTCCGACCTGGAGGAGCAGCAGCTGCACTTGAACGTTGGACTGCAGAAGATCCACGAGACAGTGGAACAGGTGGAAGAGCTGCAGAAATCTCTGAGCATCAAGAGGATTGAGCTGGAGGACAAGAACAACGCGGCCAATGCCAAACTGAAACAAATGGTATGAAGAGGGTTAACTTGACAAATGTGTCAGGCTGCTGGATGAGTGAATGAATGAAGCCATGAGAGACAATGTCTGTTTGACTGTTAAGGTTATGGTCTTGGTAAGCCTCTCAGTCTCTTGAGGATGGTTATTTTGTTCTTTCCTTGTGTGGTGGATAGCCATAGCAGGCAGATTGCATTGGTTTGGCCTCTTTGTCCTGTTTGAATAGAGAAGAAATTTGCCCGACATGTTTTACTTTCGATTCTGGATAGAAAATAATCATTTTTGTTATGGAACAGTTACAAACATAAGTATAACATTGTTCATTGATCGAACAAGGAAATTTCTTATTCTCAGACTGGCCTTGTCATTTTGTTTTGTGAAGAAACGTACTGGTTCCTCTCCTTACCCCACTGCTCTGCATTGAATGCATAATATATGTGTGTTGGAAAGCTTAAAACTAATAAGGGGGAGAGACACATCATATAGGTTGGATAAAAAATCCCAGTACACACTCCCTGATTGTTGTGCACATGTTGATCTTTTGGATTGCTGACATTGTCAATATTTTTTTACATTGTTTGCCGAGTTCAGTTTATTGTTGAAATGAGTTGTTGTTAGACTTCATTATTTTAGAAATAAAAGATTTTGTCCATTAAGTTCATGTTCCTATCGTCATTCAGTGTTCTGAGACTCACTGGCTACCCTGAACATTATAGTCTTTAATTTGATATGCCATGCTTTTGTTTGGACAATGAAGAACTACTTGCATGACATTTGCTGACTCCAGGTGAAAGACCAGCAAGAGGCGGAACGTAAGAAGGTGACCTCCCAGGAGATCCAGCAGGCCTTGAAAGATCAGACCAAAGTCATCTCTGAGAAACAGAGCAGTGTCCGAGCTGACCTGGAGCAGGTGGAACCAGCTGTCATTGAGGCCCAGAATGGTCAGTTTGCTTTTGTAGTAGGATGTAGATTTTTATGCCTGCCACAGTGCAGGCACTTCAGGAATTGGAAAAGAAATGAAATAAAGGGAAAGAACAAAAATAGAGACAATGACAATAGTTAAAGAAGTATGGAAATCATGTGTAATTGAGAAAATAAATAATAGAGAATTAAATAAATGAGCCAAGGATTTCTGGTCTGATAAGAAGTGGCATATTCCTCAATTGTTAAGAATTTGACACAGAAAGATGGGAGCTTTCTCACATAACCTGACCAGGGTAGGCAGATGTGTGGGCAAGCATGTGAAATTGAGTGAATGTGTGTGTAAGTAAGTGTGTATAAGCGTGTGTGTGAGGTGGTCATTGCCACTGAGCCTTAGATCTCTTGGTTACAAGATCTCCCAGACTTTCAATAGTATTTTCACCTATCTTAGCCGTACACATACTCAAACATACAAATGAACATTTGCTTTATTAACGCAATTCATCATTTGTTTGTGTTCATTATTTGATCATACCAAATCTATTACTTTATGTTCTGTGTTGTGTCATCCACATCCTACCTGTTGCCTCGTACTTTGTGTTGTTACTTTGCGGCCCTTATTGTCCCTTCTTCCCCCCCTCCCCTGGCCTCGGAAACTTTCCTATACTACCCTGCTTTGCTGTGTTATCTGTTGTGTACCAGACAAAGCCTCAGTTATTAATTTACTCTTTGAAAGCCTTGAAGAAGTAGGAACTCTGGAAAAATATTCAGCACATCTTAGAATGTTTTTGTTTTCTCACATTTTTTAATTCCAAATTAATTTGTGGAAAGTCATAAGTGTTTAAAATACTAGATTTAATATCAATTCATTACCTGTTTAGAATACTGGATTGAATATCAGATCATATCTGTTTAGAATACTAGATTAAATAGTAGATCATGCCTGTACTAAATTAAATATCAGATCATACATGTCTAAAATACTAGATTGAATATCAGATCATACCTGTTTAGAATACTAGATTGAATATCAGATCATGCCTGTTTAGAATATTAGATTGAATATCAGATCATACCTGTTTAGAATATTAGATTAAATATCAGATCATACCTGTTTAGAATACTAGATTGAATATCAGATCATGCCTGTTTAGAATATTAGATTGAATATCAGATCATACCTGTTTAGAATATTAGATTAAATATCAGATCATACCTGTTTAGAATACTAGATTGAGTATCAGATCATATCTGTTTAGAATACTAGATTAAATATCAGGTCATACCTGTTTAGAATACTAGATTAAGTATGAGATCATACCTGTTTAGAATACTAGATTAAATATCAGGTCATACCTGTTTAGAATACTAGATTAAATATCAGGTCATACCTGTTTAGAATACTAGATTAAATATCAGGTCATACCTGTTTAGAATACTAGATTAAGTATGAGATCATACCTGTGTAAAATACTAGATTAAATATCAGGTCATACCTGTTTAGAATACTGGATTAAGTATCAGATCATGCCTGTTTAGAATACTGGATTAAGTATCAGGTCATACCTGTTCAAAATACCAGATTAAAGATCAGATCATACCTGTTTAGAATACTGGATTAAGTATCAGATCATGCCTGTTTAGAATACTGGATTAAGTATCAGATCATGCCTGTTTAGAATACTGGATTAAAGATCAGATCTACCCGAGGTACAATTTAGAAGGTACATGACTTTCTCACTTTGCTCTAACTTCCCCTCTTCTTTCCCCGATACATTTACCTGTCAGTCTCCACACAGATCATTGAGATAAAGTGATCAGTTAGTGAATTATTTATGTATAGGAAGTAGAGTGCAGGATTGACTGAGATACACATTCCCTGTGACTTTAAAAAAACAAGGAAAAAGAAAACAAATAACTGTCAATTTCTTCCCTCCCTAATCAAGTCCACACTCATGTGTAATTGGATAGCTCTCAGTCAGAGAGTTTTCATGAGGGTAGCTACAAGTTCCTAGTGTGTGACTGTAGTTTGACAGTTTTAAATTTGCTAGGATGACACTTTTATTTTTGGCATGAGATTTTTATATTTATGGTGGTTGGACCCTTGAATTTTGTGGTTTTTTATTTAATGATTTTGCATGCCATTATCAATAAATTATGGGGAAATGCACTTCACATGTTAAACATCTGCATGATTATTTTGGGTGTTTTTGCCATAGCGGAAATTTTTTGGTTGTATGTATTAGATAAACACTTTTCCCTTCCATGTCAGAGTTGTCAGTCGGATGTTTCTGTGTGAGACATTCCAAGCTTCATCTCGCCACATTTTTGTTTCCCTTTTGATTTGCTACACGGTGTGCGCTTCTGCTTTGTTTTGTTCATGCCAGCTGTCAAGTCGATCAAGAAGCAACATTTGGTGGAGGTTCGAACCTTGAACAACCCACCCGGAGCGGTGAAGTTGGCGGTGGAGTCCATCTGTGTGTTGCTAGGGGAGTCTGACTTGGACTGGAAAGCCCTCCGAGGTGTCATAATGAGGGAGAACTTTATCTCCACCATTGTCAATTTCAAGACAGATGACATAACGTAAGTGGGAGCGATCTTCCTCCCAACCAACAGATAGGAGGCCGTGCAATGTTCCATGCCCTCCAGTGACATCACATTGAACCAAAAACATTGCCAGAGAATCTGTTTTTTTTTTTTTTTTTATTTTCCTGTAGAGTAGATGTTGTATCTATCAGCCACTCAACTCATGCATGTCTGTAGATGCACAAACATTGCAGGTAGGGGAGTTGAGTTATTTTTTGTTTTGTCTGCGAAACCACCTGGTGATATCCAAATGGAAACAAGTAAGTCTCATATTCAAAGTCTTGGAAACTTTGGAATCCGATTTGTCTATAGTGGCAATCATTTCTGACTGATGTGTGTTGGCTGGTGAGCAGGGAAAACTTAGATCAAAGCATATCAGAGGAAAATATATTCAGAAAAAAAAAATCCTAATAGCTAGAACTTAGGGAGCAAAAATTGCCTATCATATTTTATTTTATTTTAAGTTTATTTCCTTGTTTGGGACTTTGTATAAATCTGAAAAAGTCTTGAAAGTCAACTAATCAGACAATTTGCAGGCTAATCAGACAACAAGGGGAAAAAAAAAAAGGCACAGTGAAATAAATAGCTGCTATCAATACTGTGACTGTCAAAAAGCATTCTGCAGCAGTAAGAGGACCAAAGATATGTGTCTGTTCTCCACATGGAACCATTGATGTGAGCATTCCGTTCTGTATGGGCAAACCAATGCAGATTCACTGCACCGAACAGATACACACATAGATTCACAGACTGCTGAAGTGAAGAGGTGGGTATGGGTAGTTCTGGGTATCAGACCTTACAAAACACCAGTGCTGAAAGGTGACAGGAGAGACAAGCCCATAGTGAATGGCTGTAGGAGAGATAGATGGCTTGGACAATGTTAATCCCTGCTTTCCTTTGCTGACACTGATACTGGTGGTTTAGTATTAACAGACAGCAGAAAAAGGTCTGTGTTAGAGCATAGCTTTTGTGTAGACCTAAGTCAGAAACTCATGGAGCCCAGTGTCAAGCATAAGATACTCTTCTGAAACATGATAGGTAGAAAGTGTGATCTTGAAAGTATGACCTCTGGAGGACACTTTGCATGCTTTTATATTGATAACTGCTGCACTTTTGAATGCTGGTGCTTGTGAGGTTTGATAACATTTGTATCAGCAGTGTAGTGTTTTTTTTTTGTGTTGATGTTTTTATTTTTCATTTTTTCCTCATCACTGTGTGAGCCAGAGCACAATTACCGTCAGACAAAATGATGGCCTATATTGCTGTACCAAGCACTCAGGTACTGTGTAGTAGCTGCTGCCCCAGCGGGCTGGCACTTTTTGGTTTGGCTTATGTTATGTTCAACTAGTGATTTTGCTGACTGGGGCAGGTAGGATGTTTGGCTTGGTCTTGTGATGTGTCCAGGCTACCCAAGCACAGCCCAGCATGTGTAGATGGATCTTGTGCAACAAACGTAAGGCTTTTTAAAAAAAACTTTTTTTGGTTTTGTTTTGTTAAGGACAGGTTTACAGTATGAGGACACCAATCTAACGAACCTCATCAACTTTGCCTGTCCCTCCCCTCCCCTCCCTCAGCCTGTATCCCCTACCCCACATCTTAACAAATTTAATTTCTAATTCATTAAATTTTTTCTTTAACTAGATGGGGAAAAATGTATATTTATTCTTTTTTTTCGTAAGGGTGAAGGGTGCTATTTTATACCAGAATGTTGGATCATGTACCATACTCATATTTGGAATGATTGAAATATTATAACATATTCTCAAGTCTTTTCATCCTCCCTCCCTTGCCGACTTTCGTTCCTTTGTGTAATGCTATTGTTGCACTGCCCGCTTCTCCATACCCACCTCAAAAGTATGACCCAGGTAATGTCATTGCTCTGTTATCTTGAGGGAAAAAAAAGCCAACATAGATCATCCAATAGCCAGTATGCTGTGAGGAGAGTTGTTAAACAGATGGTTAGGTTGTGCCTCTGTGTTCCCCTTCCTGCTGTAGTGTATTTGGTATTGTCCTTCCCTCTGTTGCCTGCTTGTGTGTGTGTGTGTGTGTTGTGTTACATAATCATCCACTGTGACACACATCATCTGTGTCTGACTGCACACCTGGCAGCCACACTAACACACCTTGATTCCATCCCCTGCCCTCCCTGTGCTGCTGACCTGATCATGGACACAAACAGCTGTGAAGGGGATCAAGAAGAAAGACCTGGTGGAGATCCGCTCTATGGGCAACCCGCCCTCAGTGGTCAAGCTGGCCTTAGAGGCCATCTGCTTACTGCTGGGCGAGAGCGCCACCGACTGGAAGGTCATCCGCCAGATCATCATCAAGGACAGTTTCATCAGTTCTATAGTTAACATGAAAACTGACGACATCACGTAAGTCAGAGGGAATGTATCACAGGTGCACAAAATGTGGACCACCCTCCTGTCAGCATCAGGAACACACAAAGTGAAGAATGGTGCTGAGCATAGAATACCTGCATCACAGAAGTACCAGTCCCTTCTTTACTAGTCACTTACATAGCAAAGAAATATGACGGCTCACACTAGAAATGTTGATGCCTAGCCAGAGAAGTGCAATTAACACTTTACCCGATACATCCCTCTTGGGCAGATCCTTCTAAAATTTCACTTACAGAGACATAACACTATGCTAAAACGTAATTAATTCTTGAAAAAAAAAGAAATCACACAGAGAAACCTGTTGCACCTAAAAATCTGAAATTTCATACAAGAACAGAAAGCTGGTGTGCGCAACTGCATGCCAGTTTTTCAGGCAGTAAGATGACTGAATCATGTAAAAAAAAATATCGGAAATGGAAATTAGATGAAACACCATCAAGAAGCCGAGCTGTTGCTTTAGATGAGGCCACAAAAGTCCCTCCATGTCACCAAAATATTGTTCCAACTTCAAAAAATCACAGAAAAGTCAATTTTCAACTGATTTCGATCGAATAAAACTACAGGAAAGCATGAACTCTCTACTTTCATTTAAGATTACACACAGCGAGAGATGTCGTGTAATAACGTGATTGTCGGCAGAAAGGGGATATGGGTGTGATGGGGGGCGTTTGCAGTGACTGTACCAGTCTACCGATAGAGGCGACTTGTGGCGACTGTGTCAGGTAAAGGGTTAATTGTATGTGGTGAATTCTTCTATGGAGGCTTATGGTAGTGAGACATACTATAGTGTCGCACTACCATAGCAGTCTGAGTGATGATTTCACATTGTATAGCCATAGCTGGCATAAAGCCAGTACTAGGCAGGACAGGATAGCGAGTTCGCTGATGACTGATTAGTACTTGTGGTGATACAGGTATTGTGTAGCCTGCATTGATGGTATCAAGGTAAGGTCTGCAGGTCTCGACACAAACATGAGCCACTCCTCACAGAGCTGAGGTCCACTTGCTGGCCTCACTTCTCAGCTCTTCAAGTGGTACAGGTTTTGGCTATTTCTGGCTGTAATCAATTTTCTGTCATATTGATAACAGTACAAACAATGATTAACTACTGGTGTCAGCACTGCCAGATGTTTTGCTCCCTTTTAGAGCCCTGAGAATATTTGATATGCGACAGGATGAAATCAGGCATCAGTCTGAGATGACCAGAGAAATCATGCATTTTTCAACTGAATGAATTTTTAATGCAAATTTTTTTCTTCACCGACTCCTTCTATATCAGCCTAAAAATGTATTTCAGAGTTAGATTTGCTGAAATAGATTGAGTGAAAGCCCCAAAATTATAATTTAGTAGCATGGCTTATTAAGGATTATCAAAAGTGATTGGCCATTTTCTCACTAAATTCAGCTGCCGCAACAGGCCAACCCCACCGTCTTTCATTGCCAATACCTCGATTTCTACTTGAGGTAGAATAAAAAAATTTTTTCACACATAGAAATGGAAATGAATAATCTTCACAGTGATACTAATAACTCCATATGCTCAAAATTTGACGAGAGCCTGATTTCATCATGTCGTATGTCATTCGTATCAGCCACGGCTTATGACAGGCACTTATTTATAAGTCCAAGAGTATAAGTTTGGTTGAAGATCATTCAGATACGGTCAGATCTCAAGCCATAGTCGCTGGAGGCCAGTTGTACAAGATCTTTTGGTCTGGAACCTGGGTTAGTATATGTCACTACTATCACCTCCTGTCTGCAGTGTGTCACTGTGGACCAGGGGAGTGATGTTGAAGGTAAGTGAGAGATTCTCTGGGATGCCATGTCTTGTGATACAAACTGATGCGCAGTTATCTGGTGGATAGACACAATGTTTCCACACCTTATTTCCTACTTTTGCTAAGATTAAACTCACCTATTGAAACACCGGTAGCCTCCCTCCTTCATATCTTATTAGCTTGTAGATAAATGCCTATTACTACTGATATTTTTGTTGTTTATGTATGAACATCTTATACTTTAACTGTCCTGAAATAGATATGCACAGATCCATTGAAAAGGGATAAAATGAGGAAAGTTGCATAAGAATTAAAAATTGAATGCTAATATTGTCCTTTTATAGTCATTTTTTCCCCACAGCTCAAACTTGATTTGCTACCTAGTTCGAGATACTTGCATGATGTCAGACTGTGCAAAAGAAATAATGTTTAGTCTTATCAGGTCCACTGGTATTCAGATGTCAGGCTGCGCCATCCTGAGTTATCAACATGGTTGAACTTTGGTTATTTCAGAGATGACATCCGCCAGAAGATGAAGATCAAGTATCTGAATAATCCAGAATACAACTATGAGAAAGTCAACAGAGCCAGTTTGGCTTGTGGTCCTATGGTCAAATGGGCCATTGCTCAGGTAAACAGCCATATAAATGTGCACTTTGTGTCTGTTGTCTTGGTAGTATCTTCCTGATCTTGGCTGATGCCACCTAGCCATACTAGCCATACCTGCTGCTGTTTTATGAAACACAAGGATGAAAGTGCTTTGTGACCTAAAGTGTTTAGAGGAAATGGCTCGTCATAGTCCAAGGCTACGATGTGCTTCTCATCCAGAACTTGGTTATCACAGCTATACTATAAATCTGCAACAAAACCCATAAAAGACTCGAAAACTGCTGAATGTATCCATATGAAATTTGGTACACAACACTGTTGCATAAAGATTTGTGTTTCTATTGCATAAAGATTTGTGTTTCTACTTACATAAAATGGGGAAGAGCACACTATTTTTGACGTTATTCTAAAAAGGTGTTAGTAACTGAACGGTAAACTCATGAGAATGTTTGATCTGAATTGTTCGTTCGATAGAATGACGCGTTCAAAACACTAAACACGTTTTCTTTGAATAACATTCAGTATAAACTTCCAAAATACTAACAGCAAGTTATGTATGCTTGCCATACACTTTGAATCGCAGGACAGTATCAGTTTCACCTATATTTAAATGATTTCCCACGAAGGCTGTGCGTTCTCTTCTAGTATTTGTACGGTGTGGCCAAATGGACACCATGCTGAGCAGTTTACATCCTGCTCATATCACATAGTTTTATCCCATTTTGCACTTTAATCCTTGGTCATAGTTTTGTAATAAACAACAATGCTCAGTCTCAGGACTGTGTTAAAAAAATGCTCATACTCATATCTATCCACTGACAGGCATTCCACCAGCATGTTGAAGTTTATCATGTTTGGTTTTTAGACTGTCAGACACCAATGCTGGCCATGACTTCACCCAGCCTGCTCAGTTCTTACCACAGGGGTCAGTGATAGCAGGCTGGGATTTGCACATGTCTACACTTCTCTTCACATCATCTTCTCTACTTCTGACGTCTTTTTTTTTTTCCTGTCCTATGACCTGTCTTCCCCCAGTCAGTTTTTTCCTTTTCGTCTCTCTTTGCCTCATGCAAATCTTTAGAATTTTTTTTTTTTTTTTTTTTTTTTTAACTGGTAAAATAGAGGGTAAAATAGGTTTGATCATCAGTATCAAATGTGACCAGAAGGTAAGTTTGAGGATACATATGTGATGATTATAAGATAATGCTGATATTAGTTTTTTTTAAAACAGGGAATTGAATTTAAGGGGGGAGCGACTCTTAATTTGGCCATTTTGGCTCAAAATATCGATTCTGAGATAATAGCATATTCTGAAACCTTGA
>JBCEWB010000014.1:1575035-1585179 GCA_039654565.1 Peronia peronii | reverse complement strand
TTCGAAGTTGGGTTCAAGCAATTTTTCTCTTCAGCCATTGTCGTGTAAATGTAAACAAAGACAAGTGGGGGCGTACGCGGAAGTGCGTATCGGAATTGTCGTGTAAATGTAAACAAAGAAAAATGTGGGCGAACGCGGAAGTGCGACGTCAGATAAGAACGATCAATACAAAAAGAAAGGGCTGATGTTCAAAAACGCACCACCCAAGGTCCTTCTAAGAGGGGTACTTCCTTGATATACACCTTGAAAGTGAATGGAAAGAGGAGGAAAGTATGCAAATTAATGTTTTTAAGCATAACCAGTCTTGGTGAGTAGTGGGATCGCAAACATATTGAAGAGTGCACACAAGCTGAAACATCTGACACCACTAACTGAGGGTAGAACGTTTCTCGTGTCTTTTCTGAACTCATTGAATAAGATACCTTCACACTATGCTAGCAAAGCAAGCAAAAACTTTACCTAGAACCAGTGTTTAGCTCATATTGTGACTTGTATACGGCATATAGTCAGAAATGCAAAGAAAAAGGGTATCTTCCGATTTTTATGGGAGAGGTAAATGTAACGAATCATGATTATACATGTTGGGTACACGCGAGTGTGTGTTGCGAGCGATGTTTAATTTCGTAATTATATATACTGGGCCCATGCAAGTGTGTGTTGTGGGCGTGAGTATGCTGGCCCGTAGAAATACTGAGTCGCCGACGTGTCTGAGATACTCTCTAAGCATTTTTAGTCAGACCTAGAGTGTGTGAAGTATGTCACGAGTGCACACTACGTCACGGTTTTATGTGTGGCGATAATGGTAGTGAGGACTGGTAAGTTCGAGAGAGTTCGAGAAGCGCACTACGTCACGGTTTTATGTGTGGCGATAGTGGTAGTAAGGGCTGGTAGGTTCGAGACGAACTGGTGTCTATATAAGGGCTCAGCCGGAGAGGAAGGGAGAGAAAGTGCAATGCAGTGAGTGTTGTATGCATCAGAGTTAGACAGCTGCCCTGAAGTTTGTATTGTTACCAAACACCTGCAATAAATTCTGCATCATTTCCACGTCCAGGATTGCTGTTCTTATTTCTTCGCTACTAAACCATCGAAAGTTCGTACATCATGTCGTCTATCCAAGAAATAGCCCAGCTGGCTGACGCTATGGAGTTATGAAGTGAGGAAAGGAAAAACTACATCAAAGAAGAGACGAAACACATGTATGATAGACAAGCACAGCTAGCAAGAGAAGAAGCTGAAAGACAAGCACAGCTAGTAAGAGAAGGGGCTGAAAGACAGCTAGCAAGATGAAGAGGTTGAAAGACAGCTAGCAAGAGAAGAGGCTGAAAGACAAGCACAGCTAGCTAGAGAAGAGGCTGAAAGAAAGTATGAGCTCGAGAACATGCGCATTCAAGCCCAGATTGCTGGAAAGGAAAAAGGACAGGCGGACAGAAGTACCTATCAATCTACCAGCGATCAAGACAAGTCCTAGATGCCCAAGCTACCGACTTTTGTGGATGAGAAAGACGAGATGGACAGTTGGTTGCTTAGATTCGAGAGGTTCGCCATGTCAAGAAAATGGAAGGAGGACTGGGCCACTATGCTGAGTGCCTTGTTGACTGACCCTGCGTTGAAGGCTTAATGCAGGCTGTCACAAGAGGAGGCTGTGAACTATGACATGAAAAAGTGAAGGAGGTACTGTTCATACGATATAACTTGACGGAAGATGGCAGAAGCTGCAAGCCTGAGGAAGGAGGAAGTCTATCAATGTTCGTGGCTAGGATCAGGACATACCTTGAGAGGTGGATGGAGCTGGCAAAGACGGAAAAGAATTACGAAGGCGTGCGTGACTTGTTTGTGCGGGAACAATTCATGGATGCCAGCCCTGAAGATCTTGCCACATATTTGAAAGAGAGGAGCTTAAAGACGGCGGTGGAGATGGCTGAGGCAGCTAACAAGTTCCTGGTGACCAGAAATCGGCGACTGAGTGACAGGCCTCGAAACCTAACACTAACCACTAGCCGTGTTAAGTTAGACCGCAGAGGAGATAAAGAGGAACCCACTGTTGGTTTCAAGTGCAAGAAACCAGGACATCGGTCTATTTGATTCATGTAAAATTGCTGAAAGCATCATATTGTCGGTTGTCATATTGTCAGTTCTTTTTTGGCACGAAATGTACTTAACATAGGCTTATCTTTAAATCTTGTTAACGATTCACTTCCGCTTTTCAGATCCTGTTTACTAATGATTTGCAAGAAATACTAATTTCACCAGTAAACATAAATGCAGCAACAAAGGTGCAGCTAATACATCAGCTAGAAAACACTCTGTTTTTGGAAACTGGACAGATGTATATCAGCATGAACTGTGGAAGTTCTTAGCTGACACCATACAGACGGGCCAGAATAAAAAAAAACCTCTATAAGAAATTATTAGTCCAAGAAGACACACTAAAGAAAGTCAACGCTTTCAGCATTCAAACGTGTCCTGATCAAAGAGCTCGTGCAGCTGGCAGCTCTGAACTTGGCAGATGAAGTAGTGGCAAAACCACCAGCCAACATCCTGCCGAACAACCAGCCTCATTGAGCGCTTCTCAGAAAGTAAGCATCTTATAGCGTACTCTGATAAGGACAGAAACTGTGTTGTTTGCAGCAGCCAAAAGAGGGACGGAGGAGAACCAATGTTTATTGCAAAGGCTGCTCTCACCATCTCCATCTTCACCCAAAAGGCTGCTTTAAGCAGTATCACAAACCTGAGTAACAGATACATGTATATAACAGTGTAAATACAATATAACAGTATACATGTACATACAGTGTAAATAGACAAGTGCAGTGTCTATTTTTTAATGAGAAATTCGTGTCCACACGCACCTGAGGAAAGAAAAATCATTAAAAAAAAAAACTATTGGATATATTGCCTCCATATTTTTTCAGTAAAGAAACAAGTGGATAAACCAAACAAAGCCGCCGCTCCATACCCAACAAAGTCTGCATTCAGATCAGCACTCTACAGGATCAAGCAGAAATTGGGTACATTCAAGGGGAAGAGGATGGCGCAAACTATCAAGGGTCTCATTGCAGCGCAAGACACGCCAACAAAGACGGCTCTTAAAGCAATGGATGTGTGTATTTCACCAACTTCTGCCAGGCTGAAGACAGCCGTTACGGACATGTTGAAAACCTATCCTCTCAAAGGGACAAGACATCCATTACAGTGAAACGGCAACTCCTCAATGGATTAACTGAGGACATTAAGCACAAATTAATCCCTCAGCAAAAAAAAAGCAGCAGCAACCTTTCGCTTCTCTTTACTCAAGAGAGGCCAAAACAAAAGACACAGTTGAAGAATGTTTGCAAGAATTTGCAACGTATTTGCCATCTAAAAAAACAGTCTCCACGAAAACCGGAGTACAGAAGCAAATATTGACTGAATCAGTTGCTGCAATTACCAGAAGGTGAAAGAAAAACACGACGTGTCATTGAGATCGTTATATAGACATAAACCAAAACATGTGATCTCTTCACACAAGGCCAAATTTAGACAGTCTATGTGATGTTTGTTTCAATGCACAGTCTAAAGTCAGAACCCTCAACATGTTTTTAAATGAGAAGACTAGTACTTCTGATCTTTTGTCTCAATCGATGTGGCAGTTACAATCAGTCACGTTTGCACCTATTAATTGTGTCAGAAGAAAATGTCCACAGTGTGGATGTGAGCATGTGCAAAATGAATTTGTGAGAAAGTTGAAAGATAGGATGAATACAAATGTTTCTTTCTCAGAGTGGAAGATGGTGAAAGAGGGTGGAAAGGCAAGAATGGAGAAAGTTCTTAAAAGAGTGACTTTGTTGCAACTATTGGATGACTAGTTTATAGAACTAAAACCATTGGCACTCCACCAGTTTAATCATATGTGGCAGAGGGACCAATATAAACTATTAAAATCTTCATTGCCTCCAATGGCAGTACTTTGACTCTTGACTTTGCAGAGAATTATCTCTGCAAAGTACAAATGAAGCACAGAGTGCCTACTGGTCATATAGTCAAATTACTATTCATCCAGTCGTTGCCACTTTCAAGTGTCCTTCATGTAGTGCAATTATTAATCATCATCTCATTTTTTTTGAGTGATGATTTAAAACATGATTCTCATATTGTGAACATATTTTACAAGAAAACCTTATGCCATTTATCTTAAATTATAAATGTCCAGAAAATATTTATTTTCTCTGATGGAGCAGCGAGCCAATATAAATCAAAATTCCGTTTTATTACCTTGCCAGCTTGTCTGTTCCCCCAGAGAATTTTTTTTTTTGGGGGGGGGGGGGGGCAGTCGCCATGGCAAAAGCGAATGTGATGCTGTCGGGGGTACTGTTAAGTCTTTTCTAACTACCCTGGCTGCATCACAATCCAATCTTATAATGAAGGATGTAAGTTCCGCATCCCATGAATGTGTCAGCAGATAAAAAAAAAATGAAGACAACACTTGTGGCTTTCCTCATAAGTCGAGAGGGTTCTTTTTGGTCAATAAAGATGAAGTTGATCGCTCAGGACCTGAAAACATAAAGGCCATTCCTGGAACGCGGAGTTTGCATCATATTAAGTTAGCTGCCAGAAATGTCTTTGCTAGTAATGCTACACGCAAACTTGCCTGCTTTTGTAAATTTTGTAAAAAAGCAGGGCACTGTGTGTGAAAATAGAGAGTGGGTGGACGACTGGGAGTTTGTAAAAATGAGTGGAGTGGCAGAGAGTGAGAGAGAAGCACCGAGGGCCAGTTCTGAAAGTGAAGGTGAAGAATCTGTGATTGAATTTGAAAGTAAAACAGGAAGTGAGAGTGAAAATAGCCTGAACTGTGATGTGAATGAGGGGGAAAGAATGAAAGTGGGATCATTCTGTCTTGTTCAATGGCACGGAAAAGATTACGTTGCACAAGTTCGAGAGAAAGATCAGTCGTATGCAAAACTCATGAAGTGGAGGAATGGGCAGCTGCAGTGGGGCGATGAGGATATTTCATGGGAGCTCTTTGACTACAGTGGCCCTGAAGTCAAATTAACCATGAATGAACGGGTCAGCAGTCAGAGAGTTCAATTTTTTACATATTCACTTATGTCGTCACCATTTTGAGACTTATTGCCTATCCCCGACAACCAGCCACTTCAGCTCATTCCATTCTGTGTCTTTCACTTTTTAATGTTGAGGATATCCTTTTCTCTCCCTCCATTGTTTTTCGCTATGTTTTTTGAAAGGGTATTCTCTTCTTGCAATGCATTTTTACCGTCTTTTTTTTTTTTTTTTTAATGAAAACTGAAATTTATTACTTGATATTTGTAGAATATTGGACTCGGTTATATTTGTATCTTAATAAACTATGTTTCCATTTTACTTTGAAATTACTGAATATTTTTGAAGACTTATGGTGAAATAATAAATGTTTATATGTTTCAGTGACTATTCAAAGCACTTTTCCATGTTTTTTAAAATGATTTAAGACTGCCACCCATTTTTGTCATCACAGTTATGTCCGTAAGATATTTGGTATTTTGCTTAAATTCAAAGGGAATACGAATAAAATACCATTGTTTCATCATAAACATGCATTGTGAGTTTAATTCAACCCTCTGAATCTTAGTTTGTCAAAAAGTTTGATATAAGAATTAAGTTATGAAAATGGAAAATTTTTCATTTCTTTCGGATATAACTATGATTACACAAATGCAGATCTACTGATGTTTAGAGTTGACTTGTTTTTATGACGCCCTCAAAAGTTTTTCTTTTCTTTTCGGACTTATATTTTGACTTTTTCCAGCCAGGATATCTACTCTTTTAATTACTTAAGTAGTTACCTTTGAAGATGTGCTGTGAGAACTGCATGATGATAATGATAATATGCCTGAACGCAGTGATGATGAACATCCATCTGATGATGAAGGGAATGAATACGCTGCTGATGCAACACACATTCAAGGACGATGATGATCAAAGTTCCGGGTTCTTTATCGATTTATCGCTATCAGAGTTTCTTGCAAAAGGAAACATTACTTGTGCCAAGCTAATATTTCATTTATGACATTCAAGATGTGTGGTTCAGGTTGAATGGTAAGGCATCTAGATATGGCAGACTTTTAGGAAATGGCAGGCTTGATGCCTTTTCAGAACATTGGATTATGAATGCTTCTAAAAATGGGTTCTTTGGGATCAAACCTAGGACCCGTGCAGTCTAGAGTCAAACACACTATCTCTACGACAACTCACCAGCAATAGCACTTTTAGAGCCACATCTATCCTTTTGGACATATGTAAATATTTGTGGGGTTTTTCTTCTTCTTCTTCTTCTTCTCGTTTTCCTCAGTCGAGCCTCAAACGCTGTCCAAACCTGGCACTTGAATTAAAAAAAAGATCTACCGGCCCATGCTAGACCCACAAATGTTCTTCAACGAAGAAGACTAGCTATAGGCAGGAGAACATCACTTGAGATGTTTACTGCACATGTCGATGACGACATGATAGAACTCATGGTGCTGGAATCAAACAGGCAACGTATCGCCCTCAGTCGTCAACATCTTATGGCAATAACAACAGAAGACATGAGAACATTCCTCGGCATATGTCTCTACATGACTATTGTAGATTTGCCGTTTCGACGGTTTTACTGAGCAGCAGGGGCTTGGCAGAACCTTGTAGCTGACTCAACGACATATAATAGATTTCAGGAAATTCTGTCTGTGCTCCATGTAAATGACAATGTGCTAGTGAAGCAAAGAGGGTACCGTAGCTGGATTTGATTCTTTATTCAAGGTCAGGCCACTCATCGACAAACTCATTGAAAATTGCGCCATGAAAGAAAATTGTGTTTCCATCGATGGAACGACACTCCTTGAAGGTGTATATGATGAAAAAAACAAAAACAATGGGCATGCAAGGTCTGGATCCATGTAGGGCAATCAGGTTTTGTACACAAATTTATTTTTGCAGCGGATAAAGTTCTGGCTTCAGATGCAGGTCTAGGTGCAACTGAAAAGGTTGGGAAAGCTGGAAATATTGTCCTTACGTTGACGAGTGATCAACCAGAGGATTCCTTTATCTTTGTTTTTAATATTTATTTATTTATTTTTTGCTTCTCCAGACCTTCTGGTTAAAGCTTAAAGAACAAAAGCTCAACGCAACATGTACAATACAATGTCCACTTTTGTGCCAAATAGATTTTAAAAGAAAAAGGGGGTGAGGAGGGGGGGGGGGGGGACATTTGATTGTAGGATATTATGAAGACAGTGTGTTACTTTGTCAATGGTTTGACAATGAAATTGTCACTGTGGCCTCAAACATTCATGGCTTCAATCCCACCCATGTTGTCAGACGCTATCATGGAAAAGAGAAAAAATACATCGAAGTGGCTAGCCGACATTAAGGACGGCCGGCCCAGGAGTCTACACGTACTTAATTACGGTTAAATTCGGTACTTAGGCCCTATTGACCGAAACCTGTTTTGGCCCCGGTCGTACCAAAGGTCACATCCGGTGTGTGGACTGTGGGCGCAAAGCCACGCTTGAATTTTCATTTCGATCTTGACTTGGCATAGGTCTACATAATGGCTATCGCTATCGGCGAAGTATTTTCATCATTTGAGCAGTTACAAAGCGCAATAAAACAATTGGAAGCTGACACTGACACAGTTTTTATACGTCAGGATTCTGTCATGGTAAGAACATGTTTTTTTTTTAATCAGTCTAAGCCTAGACTAGATCTTGAGATCTAGACATTTTTTTTAGGCCTAGCCTAGCCTACAGTAAAACTGGAGTTATGTTGGTTGCACAGTGTAGCGAGAGTAGGCCTAGAAATCCAAATTTGTGTACGTGACTGACTATGCTTTCTCATTCCTCTTTCTTTCTAGCCTATTTTCTCTCTCTCCCGTCTCTTTCTCCCTCTCTACCTATCCCTCTCTCTCTCTTCCCATCCCTCCTTCTCATCAACAACCCGGTGTTATTCTAGGCCTGTATGAATTTCATGCTTTCTCTCATTGTTTCTACACCAGCACAGGCACAACATTGGGCTAGGCCTTCCAACACATTACACACAAGATCTACCTTGCCCTCCTCCCCGTCTCCCTCCGCTCTCTTAGTTACGACAGGACAGGCAAAGATAGGGCTAAATCGAGACGTACACTCAGGCTAGATCTAGGCCTTCCAACATTACACTAGCTTAGATTTACCTTCCCGCTCTTCCCCATCCCTCTGAAAACGTCACTGACACAATACCCTTATCACTAATGATGAACTGGTCATATTCAACTAAACACAAACCTGGAAATCCCCGGCGGAATGTTTGTATCCCCTACTAAAAATGGAACACTCACTTATGTGTGTTACGCCGCACCACGAAATCCCACATCAATGGTAGAACACAAAATTACGGGAAAAACCCGACGCCGGAAGTACGCCAGACGTTTTCCTACGTCATTAACTCATTAACTCTACTCACTACTGTTATTATTTGGAGAACATCTAGGCCCAATAGGCTCACAGCGAAGGATTTTAGTCATACATTTCCTACCCACCGTAACAGGGTCAGACCGAAAACTGAGGCAAACTTGTGAATAATTTGGGGCGTTTGTACCCCTGCTAAAAAATAGACGCCGATATTTTTAACCTTTCGCTTGGTCGGAACAAATCTGTTGCCGGAAATTGTGTGACATTGTACTGATTTCCGTGAAGAGCAGAACCTTCCAAAACAAGGAACAAATTGTCTGTAAGTTGCTTTCAAAATATCAGTCCTGTGCCATCTTTTGTGTAATACCCTTGCCAAATTTTTACAGTTTGTATTACGATTTTTTTTTTCTTAAATATTAATCTTCTGGCAGCAAAGAACTAATTTGCTAAATAGAAACAGACAAAACAATAAGAAGAAACAGAAAGCAAATGAGGGGGAAATTTACTTGGAAGAGAAATACGGAGGAGGGAGTGGGGTAAGAGGAGAAGGGGTGGGGGGCTGAGGTTGGAGGAGGGATGGAGAAGGGCGAATGTCGTCATAATATCATGATTCTGTTCAAAAGGCAATCTTCTTGCCAGTGATATCTTGTATAACATTAAGGGTAGCGGATTTTCCCGAAACTTGGTGGTCTTACAGACTTATAGTAGAGCACAAGATTTCAGAAAAATTCGAATTTCCAGCCGGAAGTACGCCAGGCGTTTTCCTATGTAATTAAATCATTAACACTACTCACTGCTATTATTATTTGGGGACGGGGGCCATCTAGGTTCAGTAGACTTTAAATTTATTACGTCTGTCACTAATAGCGAAACGTTGTGGTCATAAATTTCCTATCTATCAAGACGTGAAGCAAACATATGGCCGAGGCAAGGCCAAGGTCATTGGTCGATGGGATTTCCCTGATATTGGTGACCCCTATTTACATAACCTCATCATGGCGCAGATTTATACAAAATTTAACATCTTATATCACGTAAAAAACACAAGTACCTGGAGAGGTGTTTTCTTTCTTTTTTTTTTTTTTTAGAGAGAATTTAAGATATATACAATTCTGGGTCATAATAATACATGTGTCATGATAATGCTTTGCTGTTGCTTTTGAGACACTGCTTTTAACGCTGGCCTCACAGGTATTTCGTCTTGTGACAAACATCTGTAGTAAAACAACAGCCAACTGTCCAGGAACTGTCATGAACTGGCCAGCAACTATCACCAGCTGCACAAACTGTGAATGAACCCCAAAACCAATAATAGACATCTCCGAGGTGCCCGGGGTTTATAGGTAGGTAAGTAAGCCCGCCATGGGTGGGGTGCATCCCATAGAGTGCCATCCTCGACATTCCAGGAGAGACATCTCTTCTCTTTCTCCTTGTTCCTGTCTTCTGTCCCGCTTTCTTTCCTGTCTTCTTCTTGACGCGTAAACGTATCTTACCGCGTTTGACACAATATAGCCGTAATCGTGCTGATGTGTTGTTAAACCCCAACGCAAACAAACTACTATAAAAAAAGAAAACGAAAGAAACAAGCACGACATTGCAGTTTAGTGCTGGTGGGACCAAACTACTGCACCTGCTGTCAATATGAGGTATTTCGAAGTCGGTCATATGTTCTATCTATCTGTCTATCTATCTATCTATCTATCTATCTATCTATCTATCTATCTATCTATCTATCTATCTATCTA
>JBCEWB010000014.1:1457486-1473120 GCA_039654565.1 Peronia peronii | reverse complement strand
AAAAACATAAAACTAACTAGCCGATTACCTCGAAATAGAAATAGCCTATCAGTGTACCAAATTTGATACCCATAAACGGCTGAGATTTTAAGATTTTAGTGAATCTTAATGAACAGAAAAGACAAACATGAGAAAATGGACAGTAAAGTATAAAATTCAAAATAATGAGGTATGATCTATACATTCAAAAGCATTTTTGGGGCTAAAACCGGAAGAATTGAGCTTTGGCACTTGGTATTCGCTTGCTAGACATAATCAACAAAGAAATTCATCGAAATCCCATAAATTGATAATTTGACCCCTTATGGGTAAAAACCTCACCGGGGCACCCCCACAGAGCTTTCACACCTGAAGAGATATTATTTTTATGTTGATCGTATTTATTGTGTTTTTGTTTTTTGCAATATTAGTCCTCAGCACATTTTGCGTTGCTTTAATTTTTTCATTTGTCATCTCCTCCCTATTACGAATGGGCGATTTGTAGGACAAAATTCCACAGGTCAGGAAGAGGCAGAGGAAACAGATTCCGTGACAGCCAACATGGTGCCTATCCTGGCCGGTCTGTCAGTCCCAGACCCAGTCTTCTTTTGCTCTATTGAGCCATCCTCAGCGTTAATGCAGAAGAATCTGGATATAGCCCTGGAACAGTTACAAAGAGAGGATCCAAGCTTGAAGGTTGGTGCTGTTACAAGACCTGTTGCCAGGGGCAAAATTGTGATGTGAAGCATGTTCTTTGCCTAACTTACCCTTTTCTAGGTCATTTTTTGACACTTTATGATGATTTTTGGCTTTTAGGGCCTAGTTCAATCGATCCGGAAAAAGTTCAAGTTTCTAAAACCAGTAAAAACACGATATCGATATTTTATTCATATTTTCAGAGTTACAGCCAGATTGAGGCCCGCGATGCCCCTTAAGTAAGAAGCAGCATAAGAATTGCAGACATTGAAAACACTGGAACTATGTACGAAAGAAAAGTAACAATCGGATGATTTGAAAAATCAAATTATTAGTACTTTGTCTTAACATGTATCTGTCAAATTCTTTTATGACATATGATATTTTTATGTCCTGTAGTAGATTTGATTCCTACAGCTGACAGCACCGAGAGATTCATTACTGTGGTTGATTTGTAATAACATTTATTAAACTACCAAATGTAAAACAAATATAAAAAAATGTATTTTTAGCCACACAGTTATCATATCTTCAGCATAAGCTTTGCGTCATATAGTCATATATTTTGCATGTAACACATTATTGTAAGAGAGGATCCAGTATGGAATGATAAATTACAAAGAATTGTGCCTTTGTCTGAGTTTCATATGGACATTAGAAAAAGAACAGGGGGATTTCTTAGTTTCCTTTTATTTGCACATGTCAATGTGTCCCACTCTGTAGGTGGAGATAAATGCAGAGACAGGCCAGACTATTCTGTCTGGGATGGGTGAACTACACCTGGATATCATCCAATCTCGGCTAGTCAAGGAGTATGGGCTGGATGTTGACCTTGGACCTTTGCAGATTGCCTACAGAGAAACTGTTCTCAATGATGCAGGTATAGACATATGTCTTTGAGCATTTAAACGAGTGTCCACTTGTTACAGTTGTCTAAGCTCATTGTTAAAAATCACACTTAAATATTTATTTAAGGATGTCAGACTTCTACTTTAGTAGGAAAGTAGACTGTTTGGCTATCATCAGTTTCTATTCTAACAACAGGTTTATATTATTTATTTATTTATTTTATTTATTTAATTTTTTTTTTTTGCAGTAAATGCACTTCAGTTTTTGCAGTTATATCTTTTTGCAAAGATATAGTGTGGAAATAAAGAGATTGAAACATTTTCTACTTTTCCAATGTAAACAGATTGACATCCCTGATTCATGGGATCATGGATAGTCATGTAGTTTTATTGTCAAATAAACTACAGATGAACAAACCCTGCTGCTCATATGAAAGACGATATTATATTTCCTAGTTGTTGTTTAATAGGACCATCATTGTCATACAGTTTGTCCTGGATATTTGAAGGTTTCACATTAGAGATGGATGTACCGTACGTTGGACACACTTATAAATATTTAAGAGCCATATCTTTAGTACGTTGTTTCTCTTTGAACTTCACACTAAATATATAAATCAATCATAAGGATGTGCATCAAAAATATTGGATGTCTTGTATTTTTATGCATTGAAGTGTAATGTATTTCTTGGAATATCACATATTATAGTGATAACAGTTCTGCTAGGCCAGGTGGAGAAATTTTGTTTATGAGCTTTGGTATTCTGTTTCAGAGGTGACAGAGAAATTGGACAAGAATTTGGGTGGCCGCCATCAGTATGTCAACATGGCATTGTCTGTGCATCCCGACCTGGAGAATCGAGAGTTCAAACACATTGTACTGAATAGAAGTGCAGAGCATCCACTTAACATCAAACCCAGAGTCGTTAGAGCCATAGAGAGTGGAGTGAAATCCGGATTGTCACATGGTGAGATTTGCCTTCCTATTCAGTTGTTGATGTATGACTTGAGATCTTCTACACGAAAATTTCCAGCACATGCTAATATTGGCAAGTCCAGTGGTGAAGTAGTTAACCCTCTGAACCCTGGTCACCAGTGCCTGAAAACCTCCTGTCCCTGGCCTTCTGGGCCGAGAATGCACATTTCTTGTTTCATGTTGAATATCTTTTGTAAACACAAGCCTCAAACGCGATCATGGGCGCAGACATTTGTAATGACCATAGTCCTAAATATCCTTGCCCCAAAGCGACCTGTTAGATCTATTTTTAACTATAGTAGGACTGTAGTAACTGTGTCAGCCCGGTCTGCTGGGTTGTGGGGTATTTGACACCAGAAAATCTGAAAAGGCTGTAGGGATCAACGAGTTAAATAAAGGCCGAATTTTTTAAAACTGTTCACTGAATTTCACATTTTCAGTCAGACTGGTGGACTGGCGGTTTATTTATAAAAGACAAACATGAGAACTGAAACAATAGCGTATGTGCATTTTAATGTCTGGACTGTGTAAATGTTACAGTGAGTGCATTTCTTCAATGATTTTATATTGTCACGAACTTTCTCTGGATGTTAAATGACGTAATAAGTGACGATCAGACGGTGAATGCGGATGAGACATACACAATGGTGGAGAAATCACAACAGGAATCCTCATGTCGAAATGATGCAGAATTTATTACAGGTGCTTGATATCAATACAAACTTCAGGGCAGCTCTCTAGCTCCAATACACACAGCTCTCACTGCATTCCACTTCTCCCACTGCTTTCCACTTCTCCCACTGCAGTTCACTTGCCCTCTCTCTACTACACTTGTCCTCTCTCCTCGCTCTCCAGCCAAGCCCTCATATATATATTAGCCCAACACGGAACATTCTCCGTGTAGAATGATATCGAATGTGCTGGCGCTGGCACACGTGATCTACTTCATGCACCCGCTTGGTCCTTCTCGAATAAACGCGACCTTCGATGCACACCACACACTTGCATGGGCCCAGCATACAATTACGGTCAACTGAACATCGCTCACAACACACTCGCGTATACCCTGCATGCACTATCATAATTCGTTACATACATTATAACTATGTATCGTATTAGTTTTTCTGTTGATCGTCCACAGGTTGCCTGCTGAACTTCCCTGTGATTCACACCAGCGTTCAACTGCACGCATTCACTGTCTTCCATCACACCACACTGCCAATGATCACAGCCTGTGCGGCCATGGCTGTGCAGAAAGCTCTGAAAGAGGCTGGCTCAGTATTGCTGGAACCCATGATGGCCATAGAGGTAAGGGCATCCTTTTTGTGACAAGTTCCTGTTGTGAACATCCCTAAGCAGTAAGATGTTGCGATTTTGTTGCACAGAAGATCATATGTGTCTCCACTTAGATTTTTTTTTTTGTAACCTTGGGTGGGCTGATGAGTTGACTATTACGGGCCATCCATGTAGTTGAATATTTCATTACATTGGACATCAGAGAGATTGTTCGGCATAATTCCTGAACACACAGGTTTAGCGGCATCAATAGCAGCAATAAAACAATAAAAAAACAACAAAATCTTGGCATTGAAAATCGTATCATCACCTGTATAAATTGCTGTATAAAATATTCCCCTTATCATGTCTCCCTGCAATATATCTGTGAAGCATATGGTCTGAAGATCAAGTATTTTTTTTTATTGGTTTGATTGTTGTACAGATGTAGTTGAATATTTTTCAAGAGCAACAGCAAAATTTCAGCATTTCTAAGAAAGAAGTCGACAAGTAAATCAATTGTTTTGCACCCAGGGCAAATGAGTCAAAAGTCGCACTGAGTGATTTCGAGTTAGAGTTGTTTTTTTACTATTTTCCGACTATGATACCAAAATTTTTCTTATTTCAGGTTAAAAAAGGTTAAATTGTCGTTTTGTGAAAACAAAAAAACTTTTAGCATCTTAGTCGGAAAGCAGTTAAAAACGACCGAAATAGGCCGTGGATCTTTATCGCCTGGTGCGACTTCTGACTCATTTGCCCTGGTCGCAAGACAGTTAGCAAACAGTAAGAATTGATACGAGTAACAAATTGCCACATTTTACAGATTAACACAGATGAGGACAAGGTTGATGCTGTGCTATCAGATCTGGCCAGAAGACGCAGTCATATCGTACAAGTGTCAGCCAAACATAGCGCTAAGACAATCAGTGTGATGACACCCCTCCAGGAACTGATGGGCTATTCCACTGAACTCCGAACCATCACCTCTGGCAATGCCACCTGCACAATGGAAGTGTCCCACTATGAAAGAATGACGGATGAGGAAGTGCAGAAAGTCACTGAACGCATCACAGGATTCCATCCATCCTCATCATTTTAAATTTTTTCATACACCCAGAAAAACAATCCAGATGTCAGTCATCGAAGCTGCATATTAGCGAGGCTCACAATTTGTGTTCATTCAGACCTCAAAACAGATATTGTTTTTATATAGCAATACATTTGACTGAATTGAAAGACTCCAAACCAGAAATTCTAAAGTCCATGCATTTGAAATGTAAAAAAGCAGTTAGATTAAAATTTCCTTAACATCTGAAAGGAATTATTTAAAAAAATTTTTTTTTTTTAAATTATGTGGCTAGCCTTTCAGCCCTAAGGAAGTAGAATTACGTCAGTTTTAAATGACTGCCCTGTTTTTGGTGACAAAAATTTTTGTGGGTAGAATTTGGAAATTTTGCCTAGACAGCGGCGTCTCAGCCTACTCTTCAACCAATTTTGAACTGTCAAGGGTCTTTATCATGTGTAACTTACAGAATGTCTGAAATATATTCACCCTTATCTGAGAAGGTTAGGTGTCAGACTTCCCAACCCATGAAGCCAGGGGACTGTCGAGTCACTGAAAAAAAAATGCAGCTGTTTTAATGTTCAAATCTTCCCATGCCCCCAATTATAAAGATGTCCAACATATATCTGTCTTTAATGTGAAATCTTCAAATATCCAGAGAAAATTGTGTGACAATGATGGTTTTATTAAACAACAGCTAGGAAACATAATATCATCTTTCAAATGAGCAGCAGGGTTTGTTCATCCGCAGTATCCATGACATAAGTTTTTCGACATCTAACCACATGGCCACAGCGGCCCTCGAAATTGTTTTTCCACACTAATAATACATTTTTGTGCTTTTTTTTTTTCATCACTGATTCATTTTTACTCAGCCCAAGACTAATTTGACAGTGTGAGAGTGACAAAGTTGTTTGCTTGTGCTGTGACTGCATTTCAGTTTTTTAGTTTTGTTTGCTTTATGTCACATTTATATTTTTTCTATTTGTTTTGTTACTTGTGCTAGTAAACTAATAAGATAAATAATGGGAGATCATTGTGCTCACCCCTATTACTTCCCTTTACCAGACACAAGAGGGACTGGACAAACAGTGTAAAGAGGGAAAAAAATCACTTTTGCATTTTTTACTAGTGACATACACCATGAAAAATTCCAAAAAAATTATGATGTAAAAAGAATGTTGTCTTCTTATTGTTATAATTTTATCAAATTTTTTGGCGATCACTCTGTCGAATGACAAGGTGTAAAAGGATTTTTTCCTCTTTACAATGTTTGCTATAGACCTCTTTGGCTGGGAAGTAATTCAGCTGGTCAAAATGATCTCCCCTTACACGAGTCCCTCTTTTGGGAGGGGCAGGTAATCTGTGAAACGATCTCCCATTGTGTACATTTATCATACATGATGAGAGTTTTCACTTTTTCCAAAGAAGCCATTCTTTTGCTGCATGTGCCATGCTTTAAGATATGATCGGTTTTTGAGAATATGCAATGTTTGTGGATTTGGCATATTTGAGAATGTGACTTTTTTTAAAGAATGTGACATGTTTTAGATGTTTGAGGATGTGATTTATTTGAGAATATGCCATGTTTGAGGGTGTGACTTGTTTCAGAATGTGAAATGTTTGAGGATGTGATATTTTTCAGACTGTGAAATGTTTTGAGGATGTGACCTTTTTCAGAATGTGATATATTTGATGTTTCAGATGTGACTTGTTTGAAGGATGTGACATGTATGAGGATGTGATATGCTGGAGAAGATGTGTTTGAAGATTTGACATTTTTGAGAATGTGAAATATTTGAGGATATGATATGTTTGAATATGTGATATGTTTGAGAATGTGACCTGCTTGGGGGAATAGATGTTTGAGAACATGCCATGTTTGAGGATATGATGTTTTTGAGGATGTGACATATTTGAGCATGTGATGTACATGAGAATGTAACATTTAACGTGATGTATTTGAGGATGTGACATATTTGAAAATATATATGCTAGAGCATGCATAGAGGTCTTGCATTGTTTTGCAATGTGACATATTATATTTGTGCTAGTGATATATTTTAGGATGTGATATGTCTGAGGATATGGTAATATGTTTGAAGATGTGGTGTCTTTGAGGATAGACTTTGAGGAGAATGTGATCATGAATTTGACTGCAGTCAGTATATAGGAAAATTAAGTGCTCCAAACTAAAATCTCCTCTGTTCAAGAATAAGGCACAACATCAGATTCATTAGAGACTGGGACTAAGTTTTGTACCATTACTATGAATGTAGGATTATTTTGAACAAGGTTATGACTTTTTTTTTTTTTTTAAACATATTTGTTAAGTCTTGGATCATTTGTATCAAAATAACATGGATCAGTAACAGCCAGGTTTGCCCAAGACGGTTTGCATTTTACCTCCAAGCCTCTTCAGTCTTGTGATTGACAACAGCATCAGATATATTATTCATTCATTTATCTTATGAGAGGCAGCACAGTGAGATCAGGCGCTGATCAATTTTTCTGCATAGAGTTATTGGTCTCATATTAAAGCTTATTCATTTCTTTTTCAGTTGGTGAACAAATGTTTGCTGTATCTTGGATGGAAGTCAAGATGTTGACAATTAAAAACAATGTGGGTAACCTGCTACTGCCGCTGAATTCAGTGAGAAAATGACCGATTACTTTTGTAAATCCTCGTTGCTCCTCATTTGGGCCATATCACCAAATCACAATTTTTTGACATTTTCTCAGTATATTTCAGTAAATTTGATACTGAAGTACGTTTTTATACGGACTGAAAAGGGTTTTGTATAAAAAAAACAACAACGACAACAAAGAAAAAACTGCATTAAAAATTCACTCGTTGAAAAAAAATTGGGATTTTTTAATGCTTCAGTTTGACGAGTGCCTGATTTCATCATGTCAGATCTCATATGGCCTTTAGTTAAGTTTGTAACTTGTTTTTTCATCACCACTTATTATGAGGCACAGCATTTTTGTTAAAAATATTTTATTGATCTTTTTTGGTAAGGATTGCTTGTACCAAAGACTGCAGATATTTTGATATCATCTATGAAATTTGTTGTTTGTACATGTATATTCATATATTTCATTGTAATAAACCTGCAGATTTTTAAATGTGTTTGTCTTGTGTACATTATGTCATGTATCTGTTTATAAGCATAAGGAGGAGGAAAGAATTATGAAGAACATTTTACAGTTTTTGCGAATAACTTAAGATTTCTTTAGATTATGAGAGAAATAAAAAGTTATTGAAATATACACCCTTGCACAGAATAATTTTGTCTACATTTATATTAACATGTACCTTATGAGCATTAGGCTCTAAGTGTAGATCTACATACCAACTAAATCACTGACACTCCTGGGACATATGAAGATGTAATGAAGAGCTTAGATGGTTACTGCAAGTAAACTGAGATTTCTTCAAATTATGAGAGAAATAAAAAAAAAAGATAAACCGCTGCTTAGAGCATTTTTATTAACATATTATTAGCATGTTATTTCATAGACAGTGCAAACAAAACTACAATTCAGATTTACATAACACATTTGATAATAAACAAGAGATGAGACGGTGTGAGAATCTACTCAATCTTTCTTATTTGCACTAGGCTTAGATCGAGATAACCTCCACCAGGAGGTTGAAAGACGTATATAGAACGTAACTCGGCTTAGAGATATAGTAAAACTGTTGTACTTTAGTTGTCTTTATTCAAATAACAATGATATACATTGCAACCACATCAAAGATTACCAAGACCACTTGCACTCATGAAACGAGTTGTTCACATTAGGATCTTAATTTTAAATAAATAAAAGTCATCAGCTTTTCAACTTTCAATGTTGGTCATCCTACTCATACAAAGTTTTTGAATTTGACACAGATGTTTTCACCACTGGAGTAATATATTTTAAATAAATACATTTTGCTAAAACCAGTGTATTTGTCGCTATGATAATTTCCAGTATCCAAGGAGTCTTGTCAGCACCATGGCTTGTTTACATTCTCCAAGGCTAGAATTAATTTTCTTGCCATTTTGCTGGATTTTTTTTTTTTCACCATAAAAATCATTATGGAAACAACATTCACTAGGTTGATAGAGAACCTAACAAAGCTCACAGTGTTGATCTTCAAGTCTGAGCATACTATAGACATTTTGGGATGTTTCCCTTAACTATAAAATCAGTATAAAATTTAGAGTAAAACACAGGGGATGCTGTGAGCATTATTTTGGCTTTTCTATGATCTCCAAAACATTGTATGAGCATCGTTGCAAATTTCAAGAGTTAAAATCAAAATCTAGCTTAGCTTTTCCTACAGACATTACAAATTTTCTTCATGTGGTAATGTTTCTTCAGTGACTTTGCTGCTACTCATGTCATCATCATCTTCTCCATCGTCTGCTATCGACATCGTTTCTATGTCTTGCTCGTCCTCTGAAGCATTTTTCTCTGCCGTCAGCAACAGGTCCACCTCCTCCATTGGCATTCGGACTCTCAGTTCCTCCTCGGTCATGAGGTCCATCACCTCCTGCAGTTCTGTGTCACCAAATACGGCAATGCCATCCAGGTACAGGCACTGAAAATTTACATACGTACATTATAAGCTTTCTCTGTGCCAAATACAAGCAACAACCAAATCAAAGTGATCAAAATAACTACCACCACTGTATTTCTATAGTTCACTGTCAGAGACAACATTAGCCATCGTCCAATTGTTGATGAAGTTGACTGTCAAAGGCATTATACAGGGTGTCCATAAAGTTTGGGGACATGGTAAAAAACACACACTTCTTAAAACAAAACAATTTTATTCAATTTTAATGTTGATAAATAATATTTTCAACATGATTGCTATCATTTTCAATGCCAAATTTGAGGCGCTTTGTTAAATTCCAGTGAACTTGATGGAATAGGCCTGCATTGCCGTCGATAAAATAGATAGTAAAATCCACTATGTACCCGGACTTTATGGACACCCTGTATAAGCTAACCAGTAGCCCATTGCTGGAGTCAGCTTGCAGTGGCAGAAATCTGGTTTACCTTTTAAAGTGAAGATCAGTGATCAATAGTTTATCGATCAGAGTTAGGGTTAGGGTTAACTTTAGCTTACATAGAACGTCCCTGTGAAAAGATTTGCTACATCTGGTCCGAATATCTGAGTATGAGCTATGGGTTTTCAAATTTATAGCCATATTTCTTAAATCTCAAGTAACATATCAGAACAGGGTACTAAATAATGCACATAGATGGGAATAAAACAGAGACCATAAAATGATCACTCACTTTAGCCCAGGGACAATTCTGTAAGCCACGATAGAAAATTCCCTTTGCTCTGCTTTTGTCACCATATTTAGCCTGAAGAAGAATTCAAGATATGTTATACAACATTTCAGTTTCAAAAGGTATGAAGTGAAGCTCAGAAAATAAGCATCATGTCATAAAGTTCTACTATAAAAACTGAAATTATTCATGATAGATGGATGATGTTGTAGGAAATCTTTACAGCAAGTAAAAATTATTTCACTTTCAAAAATACCAAAATCACCCCAATCTTCAATTTCTTAATTTATATAGCTTGACTTTACATCAAAATCCCATTGAGTGACATGCCCACTATTTACATGTTTGGGATAGTTACAAGAAGTTTTTACTTAAATTGCAAAACATTAAAATGCTGAATTGTAGATAATAACATAATTCCCTGAACCACATGTGCACTGACCTCAAACATTAGACAGAGTCTCCACAGCAATGGACAATGACTGCTGGCTCGGCTCTGTAACACATGGTCAAATGTCGCTCTCACACGGTGGACAATGCCACTGTCTGGAATAGCTGTGGGAAATAATACCAAAAAAAAAAAAAAAAAACACATGAGGTTCATGAAGTATACTATTTTCTACACAATGTTTTTTTTTCCCTAATTTCACATATATACCTGACATGGGCATACTGACTTGTTTGGCATACTGTCACACTCAAAAGAAAATTATCAAAGTCATTTTTGGGGATATTTCGAAAAAGCGGAAAAACAGTTTCACTTCACCATATAAATGTAACATCATACATATTTTATTTCAAGTGGTGCATTTTTTTTTTCTAAATTCAACATTGGAAGCAATATTTTAAGAGCAATGAAGTAAAAGACTCAAAATATTCAGCTATGCCCTGCACTCAACTTGGCCAAAAAATTAGTCAGAGCATGATGATATTTGCACAGGATTTCACAAAATACAAATATAGGTATACTTAGAACAAGACACATCCATATAAGACAATCTGAGCACAGAAAAATTTAAACTGTGATCAGAACTAAAATTTGCCTTCTGGAAATTCTGGCTCAAATCACAGAACGCACACTATAAATGAGCATCTTAAATCAAAACTTAGAAGCTCAGGGATGGATAACCCTTAGAGCCTTCACTTCAACAAAATGGGGATCAGCAGAGATTCTATGTAGTACCATATCAATATTCTTCACAGGGGCATTCAGCCTGTTGACCTGACCTAAGCTTTGGCAGAGAGAATGAAGAAGTGGAAAAACAAGGACAAAATGGCAAACCACATTACCTGTCTGTGGGCCGTCTAGTTCTTCAACGTCTCTCCTGATGGCCTGGTGTCTCATCATCTCTGAGACAACGGCAAACAATGGCACTGTGGTGGATGTTGCAAGTTTCACATGTCTCTCATAGTATTTCCGCAGTCTGTTGGCAATGTGTGCTCCGGATTCAATCCGCAGGAAAGTGGCGTGGATGTGGGGGCAGTCTGGGAAATCTTGAAACGCTTCAAAGATTACCCGTCTCAGGTCAGTCAGGGGAATGATTGAGATGTGCATCACATTGGTGATAAATGAAATCTGCAACAGATACAACTGAAGTTGTAATCTCCCATCCAGATTTTCTTTTTGAATGCATCTTAAGAAAGTATCCTTCAATGATTTCCTCGATGAAACATAAACTGAATTTGCCGCCTTAAAGTTGGAAGCGCTGAATTCAAAAAGGGCAAAGCAGCTGATCAATGTCACAAGCAAATCACAAATGGAATGTTCTGGTCGTTGTTCCATTTTTTTGTAAAATTCATCGAGCAATGTCTGGAAACGTTTACGTATTTTCAGCACATAGGCTGGTGTTATCTCTGTTTTGGTGCTGGATTTGAAAGCTTTGGTCTCCACCAATGCACCTAAACATGCAATAACTTGATGTTTATCCTCAAGACTAGGTGAGCTGTGTCGTCCATGGATATCGATGTGCTCCAGAGGTTCAAAGTTGAGCATGATCTGGCAATAAGTCTGACAAAGCAAGCACAAACCAACAGCTTTCTCAGGGTCAGACCAGGTCACCGAGCCCATGAACATGGCCAGAGCTGTGTCCGTCATTGACATCGTCTCGGCCATCTTCTCCGAGCAGGCCCACAACAAACGGATGTAAGAATCCCATACGGTGAGATTGCTCCGATTTTGACTCTCCTTCAGAAGATTTTTTCCAAATTTTTTCAGCTCTTTGATGTCGGATTTTGACATTTCAGATACTTTGTGCACTCCCGTTTTGAGAATTTCTAGTTCAATTCGCAGCAAAGTGAAGAGGACTCTCTTGGACATGCTGAAATAACCCTCTGCTTGGATTATGACTTCACGAAGAAATGAAAGCAAACAATCATGTGGTCTCCATTTTGAATCAGCATCGACGCCACATTTAAAGTTTGCTGCCTGTGGTATCTGACATAGAGACACACAACTATACTGATCAAACTCAGCACTTTCGAAACCATCACAAAGATTGTCCAGCTTCTGATTCAAAATTTCACTAGGCAGACCCAGAAATTTCAGAAACAGGCAGACAATTCTGACACAAGACTCGGATTTTGTGAGCCTGAATATTGCGGGGCTGATGTCATCCAACAGAACAAGTCTGTCTAAATCTTCACAGGAGTCGTCAGTCTCTCCCTTGGCTGTGTCTGGTCGCCATGGCAACCAGTGAGCATCCTGGCGGATCTTTTCCATTTCCAGCCATGACTGAGCACGGGTGCGTTTGGCTGATACAATGGCATCCTCTTGTTCCTCTGTGCTCACTGGTACAGAAAAATACATATATTAAAAAAAACAAGAACAACATAAGTAATGGCAATAATAAAGCTTCGTAAATGATGTTTCATGATTGACATGTGTGAATCTTCATCCATCTGATATGACTGGTATCATTCATGGAGGACCTTTCATAACATACAACAGTGACGTAAAAATCAAGATCTAACTCTGCTACCCTCAACTCAGTTTACTACATATAAATGGAGGCCCTCACTTCATCAGCGAGGCAGTCGTCGCCGTTGCCTGAAACCAATCAACTCCTGTGAAGTAGCGTTTGCTTTCATGAAATAGATTGGCTGATCATCTCCTGTCTTGCATTGAACTATGTTGTCTTTGGAAAAGGTTAACTTTCTCTGATAAAAATTTGTGAAATGGGCTTCTTCTCCACTTAACTTATATTAGAATGCATTTCATAATTACGGTAACAGGACTGAATGGTAATAGAACTTTAAAAGCCTATTTGATATTGCCAAACTGATAAGAGTTCCTGACATCACAAGGTAATGTTTCCTGTTACCATCTGTGCAGTGCAAGAACCTCCTTCATAAAAAAAACCAACAACAAACGCCAACAGCAAATTTCTTGCTGTCTACACTTGACCAGAGCTAATATTTGTGTTAGACTGTAGGAAACTTAACAACCTGCTTCCTGCTAAAATGGTGTTATAACAGAGCTGGGCTTCAGTTAGGCTTTACAGTGGCCGATAAGTTCCAGCACACTGAATGACGATAAATAAACGACCTTAATGGACAAATCTTTATTTCTAATAAAAAAAACTAACAACAATATGTTTCAACAATAAACTCAACTCAGTAATTAATGCAAATAAAAACAATTTATTAACAATGTCAGTAATCAAAAGACGCAAAAATTACGGTGGCCTAAAAAAACATTCTATGTTCGTTGCTGGGACTTTTCGGCCATTCTGTCCATGTATTTGTAAACTGATTACTCAGAAAAGGGAAAATTCACTACTACATGAACTTGTAAATGGCAGATTTGCTTTACTTATTCTTCCCAAAAAATCTGCAAAACCCCAACTCAAGTAGAGATCAAGCCAGGTTTGGATTAAGCCCAGGTTTGATTTAACAGAATATTAGCTTAAGAACCAATGAAATATTGGGATTATCAATTTTGTACTTCAGGTATGTTTGGAATAAAACCACAAAAATTTATAGTTTAAAAGAAATCAAACTTTGCAACTTCAAACTTGGCCTATATGAACTCCTCTGGTATTCTCACCTGAATATGGAGCTGCAATGTTGACCTCATTTGGTTTTTCCACCCATTTAGTCCAACCTTGAGCCCCTTTCTCACCAAACCTGGGCACACCGCTCTCCCAGAAGTCTTCAAACTTCTGGACTCTTTCTCGTGTTGTGCTCAGATTCAGAGACGGTGGACAGAACAGGTTGAGTTCTATCATGGCTTGGTAACTGCTGACCGCTCGCTCAGTGTAACCCGTGTGGTGGAGAAAGTTGCAATACTGAAAAAACAGGCCTGAAAAAATATCAGAACGGAAATAAAAAAAAAAAAAATCAAGGGCAAACAACTGTATTGATTAATTCCAAGAAGTTCTCTGAAAGTACTGTTTTAGCTCCAAGCAAAACTTCAGCCAGATAATTTTTTTAAAATGTCAATAAATTACACACAACTTAGCCCTTTCACATTGGATAAGAGTTAGAATACTTTAAATTTTTTGTAACATCATTGTGAAGGTGTAAAAATGGTTAGTACTGAATGTAAATGAGAGGGGACATGATAACAACTTGGCCAAACTGAGGCGACTGGAGACAACAGTGAGTGAATTTTTAATGCAATTTCTTTTTCTTTTTGACAAAACCCTTCTGCGTCCATTTAAAAATGTATTTCAGAGTTAAATTTGCTGAAATATATTGAGTAAGAGTCCAAAAATTGCGTTCAAATGTCATGATCTAAATGAGGATCAATGCAAATTTTAAAAACACTGATTGGTCACTTTCTCACACAATTCAGCTGCAGCACCCTTGTCATCTTTAACTGCCAACATCCTGTGCTGAAGTTCTAATGTGATATTGAAAAACAGACCAGCATCTGATCTCCTCGTGTTGCGGCTTATATACGATGTAAACTACCCATTCAGATATCTTTGCTATATTTCTTACCAATCATTTTCTCTTCCATATCCTCTCTTTTATTCAGAGCTTTGACCTGCCTGTCCAGGATGGGAATCAGTGTCTTGAAGCATTTGTGATAACATTTGACCACACGACTGAAGGAGAACTTGAAGAGACGAGACTGCTGCATGGACAAATACTTCCGCCACAGCTCCACGTTGGCAGCGTGCACAAACAGCAGCTCCTCCCAAGATTTCTCCAACTGTCATACAGGGACACATAAAAACATGGAATGTTATCAGCCAGCAAATAAAAATGTGAGAATGAGAATGCTGACAAACCATGCACATGTACACCTCCATCAACGTTTCTCTATTGTTTTATACTTTTTACTTCAATTATTTTGCAGATCTGTTCACAATGAAAGCTCAACAGAGAGATTCATCATACAAAGTTATGTTATTATGTATAGCAAAATATTTTCCAAGGACTGCTGCACTGATGATAAACTCACAGGGTTTAAAACTGAGGGAAAGAAAACAAAAAAGATTGCAAAAATTTGCTGAGAACAAGTTTCAATATTGCTCATGTCCGGATTATTTT
>JBCEWB010000014.1:1424025-1444935 GCA_039654565.1 Peronia peronii | reverse complement strand
AATGCATTTTAAAACACAAGTAATCGTCAAAAATAAACCCCAGCCAGTCCTCCTGTACAGGTAAATTTCAGCGCTCAGGTAGAGCCGTCTCAGTGGTAATATGATCCGGCCCCCTGACGTTTTATGGGTTTTCACGCCCCACCGAGTTCTGAACTAAAAGTCCAGTAGTTCGTTGCCGTGTGTGGCATAACTTTTATTTGATTACACTTAATTTTTCCTTTTCATATGCTGATGTAGTGTGCCAAATTTTACATAAATATAACTTTATGTTATTCAAATACATATGTTTGAGAAATGTCAAGGACTGAATTCTCAACAATGTTTGTTTAATCTCTTGAGTTTGCAACAAAACTCTTTCTTTACTTCAATAATTCATGACAATGAAATTTGAAAGTGGGTTTCCAAAGATGTCTAGCACACTGTCACTTTCAAATGAATCTTGTAATCCATCTACAACTGAGCTACTGGGAAAGCAGCAAATAAAAATAAATAGATATTCATATCATATGCAGATTTACTGCACTCCTCAAAATGAGAGGCGCATTTCAAAAGTATCACTTTTTATCACTAGGCAAAAAAACTGTATTTTTCACAACGTACAGAGAAAAATCATGCTTGAATCAAATTAATTTCATCCACAGAATTTAAAATTTATTTATGAATTTAAAAAAGAAAAAAAAATACAGACTTAGCTGCCATTAGAGAATTTGTTTTTTTAAAGAAAACACGAGTATTTCTTATCAATCATTTCCTCAACACTGTAAGATAAAGCAATATTAAATTTCTGACAATAAATTACCTCAGCTGCCATTTTCATGGCTTCTGGGAGGGATTTACTTTTAGCAGCCTCAGATTTCAGTGTCTCATTAGCTGCATTCAGTGGATCCACCTGCAAATTGATAAAAATGATTTTGATATTAATATATTTTTCATCCATTAGTACAGACATATAACACAGAGTTTATGTTATTCTTTTTTAATATAAAATGTTTTAGAGAAGTTGATGTACCATAAATGGAATAGCTGATATGTTCAATGAAACACTGTTGACACAGAAATGAATGGAATGAAGGAATATGTCACTCATAAGACAGCTGCCAAAGTCAATTTTGGCTATTTTCTGAAAAATGGAAAAAAAAAAATTTCATGTCACCATATAAGAACACACTCATTTCTTATACCAAATGGTGCGAGCTTGAAAGGAAATTTAAACATTGGATATAATGACTGAAGAGCAAATGTTTTTGAAGACTCAAAGTATTGAGCTATAGTCTGAACTCAATTTGGCAAAAAAATGATGTACGCAAACATCTTAAGGGTGAACAATATCTGGAACTGACAGCAAAAAAAGAAACAAAGTTCATAGTTGATAGATATGAGTCTTAAAAGCAAGATTTGTTCTCGCGAGTAACTGTCTCTGTGAGAGTGAGAGAGACAGGAAAGACAACAGAGAAAGGAATAAAAAGCAGCAGAGAGTGAAAGAAAGGGAGAGAGAAGAGATGAAGGACAGACAAAAAAAACAAACATGCTAAGTCTTGTTCACTTAGACTTTCCTTTTTTTTTTTTTGAGGGAAGGGGGAGAATAAACAGATTTGCTAGTAATGATGATATCAGATATATATATAAATAAATATATAAGAATTTTATGATCGCATACAAAAATGACAATTATTTCTTAAAGTTGCCAAGCAAATTACAGAAAAAATGGATATTCATACCATTGTGCGATATCCTGGCTTTGCTCCTCCATATCTGAAAGTAAGAACAAATCAAATGAGACCTGCTTTTGACATGGGATAAAAATTTAGTGTGTCAAAGCTGACACTAACAATCACTTTCATGACTGGTTTCAAGTAATGAAATAGACTGTTCATCATTACCTCATTAGTCAACAATTTATTGCCATAAGGATAGCTGCGAATTTATTTGACAAGGAGAAAAGCCCACATTGCCTACCTCAATGTCAAAGTGTGAATGCATATGTTGTCACACCAATATTGCTGGCATTAGGATTGAGTGAATTTGAAAAAATTTAATGTAATTATTTATGTCTTTTCTAACAGTTAGAATGGATAACGGGTTTTAAACATGAATTATGAACCTTCTATCTTTGTTTCTTTTCAATATTTAAACAATGATTCAGAAACCCAAATGGTGCAAAGCAATGCCTTAGATCATTTACACAATAATCTGTCAAAATGGTTGAAAGCATTGAATAACTGAGAATGAACTTACATTGTTACATCTTTCTTCATGTACTACGTAGAATGATAAATAAAATATATACACTAAATAATTGAAAGCATTTAATTGCAAACGTATAACATAAAAATCTACACACTTCATGATGGCCTGCAGCCCTGATGCTAAAGCAGAGCTCAGGCTCTCCTTGTTGGCTATCTTGAGTTCCTGTGCTGCCCCAGTGAAAAACAAGCTGTAGAGCTGAAAGATAGACAAATGAAAGAAAATTGCATTCATTTTCTAATTTGAAATGGTCATAATCTCAGAGATAAAAATCATTGTTACTCTGGTGAGGCATTAATTTCTGAACTACTATACTGTGATTAAAGTAAATCAATTCTTGAAGTTTCAATACATGAATATGTGAAAATTTTGTAACAAACAGCAAAAACTGTAAATCAAAAAAACATAAATGAGTTTGATGTCATATTTATGTTTTTATTGTATAAAGTAATTCATGACAAAAGAAAAGGTTTACATTGGTGAAAAGAAATTACTTGGTTATGTTTTTTGTGTCCAGATATTCACATCCAAAGTTATTTCCTGGCACTCCATAGTCAGTAAAATTTGACACCCCCCCACCCCCCCAATTCCCTACCTTTACAGATACACTTGACATCATATTCATATCACCTAGATGAGCGATATATGATGTTCTCAAATCTAAGACTTACAGCTCCAGAGGATCCTCCCATGACATTTTCTGTGATCTGTCCCAAGCTGAGAGCCAAAGTCTGTGGGCAGTCAACCGGTAAACCAGGGCTGTTGGCAGATCCTAATTTGTTCAGTACAGCTGTGGACATCAGATGCAGGGTTTTCAAAGTTTCATTACTTGAGCTGAAAGAAGCTACAAGACAGATGGTTTCTTGGCAGCAGCTGATAATGTCAAAGAGCTTTTACATTAAAATCAAACAATGTCAAGATCCTTTGTAGTCTCATATACTTACTCATATACTTAATCATCCTCATATGGTTCATATTATACAAATACATATGAATTATAAATCACCATACATGATCAGAATAATTGCAACTGATGCTTCGTTGGTTTGCATTTGTTTTCTTTATGATGTGTACCCTAGCATGTTAACAAAGCTAGCCATTTGCTGCTTATTTCTTCAGTGTCTTACACAAAAAATTTAAAATACAAATAAAAATATGCCCAGGTCTAGTTTCAATGATATAAAACATATGGGATGTAATAAAAACTTCGGTTTTCACAATATTTTGAATCTCATCACTTAGTGCCATTCCCATTGACTCACCCATATACACTTAGGACAAATAAAATCAGGCTCCTTTATTCTCCTGGAATCACATTTACACTAGGTTCTTAAAACAAATAGGAAGAGTGCTAAATGCACGTATCACAGCTTCAATCTGCACCCACAGCTATTCTGTATTTATATTCACAATAATTTCATGAAACAGATGGAAAGAATTACACTTCATGCAAACATGATAGTTACCATTTGCACCCATAGCTAATGTAGCACCGCAATCTCCATCTCCAGACTGGGTGTCCAGGTCATTGAGATATTTCTCACTGGCAATGAGCCATTGGCAAGCTGACTGGACAGCCTTGTATACAACGGCAGCAGTTGCTGAAAAGGAAACAAAATTTCTCTCAAAATAAACAATAAGGGTCACATAACATACTTCCAAATTCTGTTCAAGCAAAAAGGTGTGACCCCAAAGTAAAACAAAATTATATAGCAATCAAGAAAATTTTTGTTCAATGGTTAAACACACATCGTAACAACTAAGCAAACAAACCAATGACTCCACTAAAAATTTAGCATCACCTAGCTTATTTCAAAATTCTGTTAAAGTAGCAATTGCTACTCCACATCAAAATATGAAAGTATGGGAAATTTTCTTTTCTATGTACCGAACATTCATCGTAGCAACGAAGGCTACAGATAAGATCAACTAAAAACTACCATAAAGTATAAAAAAAAAAAAAAAAAAAGAGGCAATTAAAACTTAAATATTTTCTGTAAAAAAACTCACTGCTAAGCCAATTTTGCAGTCATATACTAAGCATCAGGGATATAGTTAGTCTTGACCACTACTATCCCACCCCCCTTCCTCCCTCCCACTCAGCCCTGTCCACTGTGAGCAAGCCGACCGGCACCTGTCTTGCACTTTCTCAGAGACAATCAGAAGTGTTGATTGTTATTCAAAGTTACTAATTGTTACATGAACAAGGAGAGCATTGGTCAGCATGAGAGGAGATCATGAAAGAAGAGGAAAAAGGTCTGCTATTTCTAGAAATGTACTTATCATCACTATGATTTAGACAGATGTTGATTTGGGCTTAAAAAGCAGCGTCAAATCAACGCAGCAAAAAAGTGACTGTGAAAACTAAAAACTCATGTGTTGGTGATTATGGCTAGATTGTGGAATGATTGTGATGTAACACTAATAACAGAGGCAAAAAAAAAAGAATTCTTTTCTTACCAGAATCTAATGTAGCTGCTCCTGTGCTTGATAAGCTTTTGTCCTCTGCTGGTACTGTCACCAGCTTAGGAGTCTTTCTGATTCTCTCTCCTGGAGGTAAGTAGGACGAGTGCCAGGCTGGAGCATCTGTTGGGAAATCTGTGGACAATAACAATGGATTACTTGTACGAAGCTCGTAGACATAAAATATTTGTTTCATACCTAATAATATGCTATACAACAGATTAGTGAATCATCTGCTTAAAAGAATAATGAAATGGAAAGAAAAACCATAGATGATTGAACAGTGATATTCAGAGGCTCATCGGACTATATGTACACTATAAAATGAATCACGTCTGAAAAAATTTTCAGTTCATTTTCATGATATTGGACTAAATTAAAGAAACCATTCCTCCCAAGTTATACATGGTGACAAATGTTATGTAGATCACAACTAGTTCATCCATATCTAAAATAAAAACAAACATAGAGGAAAAGTACAGTTAAATCTTATCTATTTAATGATATAATTTTCTGTTCATGAACTATGAAGTTTGATTGGCTTTTCACCCACCAAGATAGTCCATAATAGCATCATCTATATGCAAGACAGTCAGGCTGACTCCTGCCATCTCTAGTGAGGTCATGAAAGTGCCACAGTAGGCTCGATCCACTGAAACACCTTTGTTCTCTAATGAAAGGATAAAATATTAAATAACACTTTGTAAATCACTGGACCATCATCTTTCCAAACTTCTTGTGGATTCTTCCAAATAAATTTTCCTAAACAATATGAAATAAATTCTTGAGCACCTCATCAACTACTTATAGATATTATGGAATATTTATTGATTGGTAAGAGAATGCATGGAAGGACAGAATTTTCCATAACATTTAGCACTCAGACATGCAGATGATAAAAAATATCCAACTGATGGGTTCCATTCCATTTTCTAGAGGTTAATGAGAAGATGAGGTAAGTCATTAAGGAATATCCACAAATAAAACATAAGTCTTAGAATAAATGAGACAGTATACACTCTTCCTGGCCAGAAATTCTAGAACTTCTTGATATGTTATGCAAATGGATGAAATGCGTTGAGTGTCAAATTTTTCATGTTCAAATTTAATGGTGTCAGCGAAAGGGAAGAGAAGTGTACTTCTTCTTAGTTTTTTAGCTCATTGAGGTGCTTCCTGACAAGTTATATATCAATCTTATCTATCCGTCATCATTACATTTCATTTTGATGAAGAACTTATTTAGCTACAACTCTCCTGTGCTGGGACATCACATTCAAATTTAACTCTTGAGATCTTATAGTCAGTAAAATCTACGTTCTCAATGAAGCCAACATTGATATTTGACTCATTTCATCCGGCTATGGGACATACAGATGTGTTTGGATTATTGACAGACACTAATTTGATCAACTGATGCACTAAGTACAATACAGGGTGATAACTGTTTTGAAATTTATGCTTACCAAGATAAGAAATAGCTTCCTTGGCAACCAGATTGAGCTCAAGGACAGATGTACCTCCAAGATTATTCACCATCAAGGCCACCCGGTCACCTGGCATCAGGTTGAAAGAAAATGTGTAAAACAAATATCATTTGACATATTAAATTAGGCCATTTGTAAATACATGTGCATACTACTAAAACATATACCAGAAACATGATTCTTTATCACTTACCTAATAAATCACATGCTATATTCTGAGACTGACAACAGTCCTGAAATTTTATCAAAACATGTGCTAGTAACATGTTGCTCTATCATTTAATAAATAAATATAAATAATAAAACTCTATAATATCAGACTGCTAATAGTTCTGAAACAAGATTTTGTGAAGAACAAAGAACAGAATAAACAAATATGTGAACAACATATGATTAAATTATGACATAGATTCAAAGACAAAATTAATGAGATTTCCAACTCATCACAATGAAAAACAAATTAAATCTAGCCACCTTGTGTAACAGTACCTGACTTGGCTTCAATGTGCGTGGAGGATTTTGGGTTGGTCATATGATCCATCATGATCTTAACCGACTCTTTAGCCGACTGTACCTGTCATTGCCAAAGCAAGGAACTGTTTAGACTAAAAGGCTCAAATCATTTTCATTTTGTAATAACTCAAAGTTTGTTTATTCATTTCTCCTTTCCTTTCTCCTTCCCTCCCTCTCCCTTTTCTTTTTCTCTACACAGCACCTTATGAGCTAAAATAATCATTTTTTTAAAAGTTCTTTGAAAAAGCAACATACAAATAATATAAGAAGCCAAGCCACATAAACAGAGCACAATGCTTCAAATGTCCCTAAGTCACAGCTAACTATTTATGCATTCTTAGAGGATGAAAAATTGGATGATGGAACTGACTGCAAATTCAGAGCTGAAACTGCAGCTACAATATCTGGACAAAAATCCATCACAGCTTTATTTGAAATCTACATTTCTGAAAAAATGACAGCGTCTCAGGTTTCATAGAAACAGATGTAAAGAAAGGTCAGATCTCAGCTGCTAATGGCTGATACCCACCTTCATTCTTTTCACACCTGCTTCTCCGTGCACACCTGGAATATGTTAAGATAGAAAATTAACCATACATTGCTCTTTTATAATCAACATTTCACACAAATTCTTCTTTGCATTTATAGAAAATAAATTCATTATTTACAAGGCTAATTCTAATGAGATTGCATGATCCAGATCTAACCTTGGGACCACATACTTCCAAACAGTTCTACGGATATTCCACATAATATACACAAAGTTGTAAACTTTGGTATAAACTTTGGTAATGTAACAGATGATCCTCTGATATTCTGCATAACTTATATAAAGCTGTAAAATTTAGTAGTACAAAGTGTCATCTGCAAATGTGAAGTTTGCAAACAACCCTTTGGTCTTCATTAGTAAATCCCCTCCTCCTTCTCTTTCCATAGTTTTAATATATCCCCAGAACGAGGGCAATTTCTCTGACCATGTCCATTAACAATGTCAAATGGCCTAACCAAGACAGTACACCTGGGCACAAGAAAAGGTGCATGTATGATGATGAGGATGACAGATGAAGAAGATGGTTGATAGAGAATGGACAGGTGCCAGACCGACCGAGACAAAACAACTATCCTCAGTAGTGCCCCAATAACCCAAAGGATTACAGGATCGGCCTTCAAAGTCATAAATAACAAAACTCATCTGAAATCAATTTGTGAATCACAATCACTAGTCACTAGATGAGGATTGGGCCTACATATCGTCACTATAGGTCTCTAAACACATAAATCCAGAAAATTGGGTCATGATGTTTTTGGCTTTATTAAACTAGAATGGGTTTCCCCCACTATAAATATCAAATCCATGGAACCAATGAAAGTTACATTTTTTGTCACGTGATCTAAACATGTGATTTATGATTTCACTTCGATTTATTCATTTTTTTTGTCTTTCCTGTAAAATTCGCCTCTGCGGACTTATGCGTTTAGAGATTTACAGGGACGATATACTGTTGTCAAACATAAGTTGATCTGTAACACCAATTACAGGGATGATATACTGCTGTCAAACATAAGCTGATCTGCAACACCAAAACAAATTTTACCCAATCCTAGCTCCATCTCATCAGATTGCAATATAAAGGAAGGGCCTGATCCTGGCACACAGCATGGAGATAGTGAGAGACCGATGGTACCTACAGGGCAGAAAATAAAAAGAAAAGGTCATCATTCCCTGTAATAACAGTTTTGACAGTGGTATATTACCTTTCGCAGTATGGAGTATCCCACCTTTATATTATTCCTCAGACAAAAATCATTCTCACTTTTATATTATTCCTAAGATGAAAATCATACAACATAATCACAATTTTCATGAATAGTCTATACAGCTCTCAATTTCAACACTTATAGGCTTGCTTTGATATGTTATGATACTGACTTTTCATGTGATCAAATTTTCCGCTCTGCATGAAGTTTGAGACATTGTTATTTTTTGTTGTTTTTTTTTTATCTGAGTGGCAGATTATTTTGAAAAAATACCATGTTAACTATGAATATTAGATTAACATTCCAGAACATAAAATTTATAAGTCTTGAAAATAATATCTGATGGTAAAACAAAATACGAAAAGCATAAGACCTACTGAGTCTTTCAACTTTCTACTGCATTCTCTTTTTCTTTAAAAGCTTGATTGCTGATCATTTATCTATATCAACTTAATTTTCAGAAAGAGTGTAAAATGTCAAAGAAGTTATTGCAAATAAATCAACTGTTCTATTAGCTACTAAATAAAAATTCTGAACAAGTATGCTATTTCCATGCATTCAGAGTAGGCATGAGTGAAACAAGTCCATTATGAGTTACCCATTCTCATCTTGATTGAGTTCAGAGCTGACACTATAGAGTCCAGGCTCTTCCCTTGCTCTGCCATAGCACCAGCAATCTGAGAATGAAAGTAAAATGTTGCTCAACTGAGTGAAATGAGTCGAATATCAAAAGGGGATTGGTTGAGAAAATCTGATAATTTGACTGACCTGGCGTCACAGGATTTACTTTCAAAATGAACATTGTAGCATGGCAGGGCTGTAGCTGAATAGATCTTCACATGAAAGTTAAGTGCCCTGATTTCCCATTATACTGACACCAATGACTCTACACATGAAAAATTTTACATTGACACATTTTTCAATTAGTTGCACAACCAGTATAAATGTTGCTACATCCTACAGTGTTCTTTTTGCTTAAAATTTTGTTAATGTTTGCGGAAGAAACTTTTCTATGACCTCTTATTCGAAGATATAAACAAAACTGATAGATTTCAGTATCAATAGTTCTGAATCTTTGTCACTTGATGCGCTGGAAGGCATATCCACAATTTGAACATGTAAATATTCAAGTTTGGTTGACAGTCTTAAAACTTGAGATTACTATTAACTAGTGTGATACAAAGATCCTGTGAAATGTCAGAGAGTACTCTAAGTATTTGTACTGTCGCTGATGAAACTGAACATTACCTTATGAATGAACATAGTTCCTGCAAGTCCTCTCCTCCCAGCTGAATGGTCAACAGAATCCAAGGCACAATCATCTCCAACTACAACCATCTCTGTTTTATGACCTTTCACCCTTGCCCTTTCACAAGCAATGCCAAAGTTCAGACGATCCCCCGTGTAATTGGTCACAATCATCACAACTTCACAACCTGACATATGAAGGTGCAAAATGACATCTCAAAACAGACGAACACAGTGCTTTCAAAAAAATAAAAGCTTTTTTCTTAAAATACAATTAGAAAAAAACTGAGACCAATAATTGTCATAAAATAAAGTCTGATCATTAGTGCATTTCATTATGACCAGTATTTCTTATCTACTTACATATTTAACAATCCCACCACAATGTTCTATGAGAATATCTTATTTGAACTTCATATATGTCATATGTGTGATCTAATATGTGTGACATGCATAAATAAAAAAGAGAGTCCCACAGTAACGTTAAGAAAGCAATTGATTCTTTACAATGATAATTTAAAATGACTTTCTACATTCTACAACTGACAAAATCTACACATCAGGAACTCAGCCAAACCTTGTTTTTGCTGGCAGGCTGCATTAACAGCTGCCATGATGCAGCCAGGGGGAGGGGAAGTGAAGACTGAGCCACAAGCACAGGCTGTCAAACCACCTTTTCCAACATAGCCTGAGGATAAAGTAAGCTTTGACTTCAATATCATTAGTGAGCACACTGTGCTCTATGCGTACGTGTTCTAGTTTTAAGGTTTCATTTGATTCAACCTTCACCCTGTTGTAAGCAACAATTTCACTCTGAACTGAGGGCCATTGAAGAAAAAGAACAATAAAAACTCAACAATGGACACCCGGCTCAAGTACATTGATGTGGTCAGCGGTGATGCTTCTGATGCCCTTAAGCATTTTGAGGCTTTGATATAATGACGTATTTGCTTGGTCTTGCAGATCTCCTTATACCTGAGTCGGCTGTTCTCAATTTTGTGGGAGCAAAATGATATCATTGGATTTGGTGAATAGTCAAGTGGTAATTCACAAGTCAGCAGATTGCCAAGGTTTTTCATTGTACACCTTTTCTTTTGTTTCAGACTGATTAAAAACACACAAAGGAACAAAACACAAAAAAGGATCACAAAAAAACCCCACAAGTGAAATAGATGCCATGTGATTAATATCTTATGGAGATAATTTTTATTTTTTTTTTAGGTACAGTGAATAAGTATAATTCTGGTTCATGCAGATGACACGTAAAGATGTACTGGGTTGTCAAATGGGCCACAGCTGATACAGATTGATTCTTATTACCTGCATGCCCTGGCTCATGACCTGAACCACCACCACTGATGAGCACCACTTTCCCATTGGCCACAACATCTTTGGCATCTGTACGAACAATCACAGTCTGGCCCTCCACTAAACTTAAGCCTGGATTCACTGCAACCAGGCCTTCATTAGATTCTCGTTCACAGTCAAGCACCTGTGAAAAAAAATGTATTTTTGTATAAGCCTCTGCAAAACTGTCTTTCTGTTTTCATGATACATGTATATCTTTCATATTTAGCCTCAAACTGTTTTGAAACAGTGTGGAATATTAATTAGATCTTGGTTATGGAAAATTCAATCAACAATTTATGAGAAAAAACAAATACCAAGGTAATAACATGCATTACAGAAGAATATGATTCCCTTAGGGGCCATAATAGCCAGCATATTGATACATAAATTGTAAGTCTAATTTCATATATATATATATATATATGAGGGCTGTGTGGAAAGTAATAACACAAGTCATAACACAATTAACATAAAGTAATCATTTCTATTTCTATTAAACTGCAACTCACAAAAGAGTTACTGTCAGTCTTTGGCTGTTTTTCAATGTAGTTTTCTTGGAGGTTGACACACTTGGCTAGAGCTGAGCCAGAGAATAGATACTCCCCTGAAGAAATTTATGTCAAGCCATGAGAAGCAATCTCACAATGACAAGCAGCATTAGTGCTTTGTCTGCAGGGCAAAATGTCTAATAAAAGGATGCCTTGAGCACCCCAGAACATGATAGCCATAAGTTTTTTTTTTTTTTATTTTATTTTGCTGAATGCCATACCTTGAACTGTTTTTGTGGGCGGTGATGACAGATGCGCCCAAGTCATGGAATCCCATTTTGTTTCTGGAATTGCATATTGCATCCACGTCTCATCACCAGTTATGAAGTATTTGAGTAATTCTCCATGATTTCCTTGAAAATCCTCACCAGCTCCCATTTCAGCTAAAGGATTCTCACCACAACCTCCACTTTGTCTGTACCGATCCAGATGGTTCACTGAAACACTGACTCGCTGCAACTTATGAACCTCTGTCAGCTGTTTTGGAATCCATCTACCTCAAACCTTCCAATAACCCAGGATAACGAAGTGTTTCAAGATTGGTTACATGACCAAGGAAACATTGCTCACATGTGGCTTTGTTTATATGGTGTGACATATCTGAAAGCTTGTCATTCATCATGATTTGTCTACCATGCACAGTGCATGTAAACAAACCAGCATGTGAGTGAAAATCCTCAGTTATGTGATTTTTCTCAAAATACCTCATTTCATGTACAATGCTCTTTGAAATTTCAAGAACTGAAGCAATGTTTCAAACTTTCAGTTGCCTATCTTCTCGAACGAAATCATCAATGCGAGCAACATTTTGTGCGTCTCTTGAAGATTTGTGGGTACCCAAAGCGAGATTCGTCTTCCAGGCTGGTATGGCCTGCCTTGAACAAAGTACACCAATGATCTATCTGACTTTTGCTCATGCACTCTTACCATATAATATGGTAACAATTTCATTGTGGATTTTGATAGGATTTTATGTTTTTGCATGCAAAAATTCCACAACCCCCCTCACCTCTACCATTGACCATGTTTAATTTGACATAAAGAAAGAATGTGTTCAACACTGATGCTGATATTTGACCACAAGGAAGTGTTTTAAATTTCCAGATGCATACTGTTTACCGATTTAAAACTATTAATTAGTTTGAAAGTTATGGTTACTTTCAACTACTTTCCAGACAGCCCTTGCATAACATCTATTTCAATACAAAAAAACAAAACAAAAACAAACAACCAAATGAAAAATAGTATGTATGTTTCACAAAGACACAGAAAGCAGAGTGGACTTTGACTGCATCTGACATATGCTTTGCTGGTCTTGATTCATATCTCTCCACCTTTTTTTTTACTATGTAGTGGGGAACGAAAGGGCACTATAACTGACTCATTTGTTGTTATATATGATATCCTTCAGTTTACCAAACAGAGGAAAAAATATATTCTGTTTACTTCCAAGTGGCAAACCTGAAGATTTCATTAAATTCTTTGCCGGTCATTAATAAGAACGTTTGGACAACACAGATTTGGAGAAGTTATGTCTGACTTGAGCAATTAGAAAGCAAATTGAAGATGATGTTGTTTGAATCTCAATTAGGCCTAAGTTGAAGACATCTACAGGTGAAACTGTAATTTGTTTCTGACCATGGACAGAATATGCCCTCGGGGCAAATACCACACTGTCCTGTATAAGCTCGATTGAAAGTGTGACTATGATCCGACATAAATATAAAGATAAAGTCACAATTCTTGAGTTAAAAATTTGTTTGGAATAAAATTCAAACTAACTATGCTGAGATTTTTTAAAACTATCTGATTGATTGCAGAAACAATGAAGTTTACAAATCTATATCATAATCCTCCCCGCCAAAAGAACGGCTAATGAATGTTCTTATCTGCAACGATCTGAACTGAAGTCTACTGATACATAATGATCAACTGCCCTTCCTTCTGACCTTGTGGATTTTGTCTGTTAAGTCTGTCCAGGTGGGTGTATTTGGATGTCCATCAGACTAGTCTACATCTAGATATCTAGATCTAGAACATGGCCAAAAATGTACAGAGTAAATAAAATCTGTTCATTGAGGAAGACAGATTCTGATCTGAGAAGTGATTGAATACAGAAGAATACGTAGATCTAGATGTACATACCTTGTTAATGAGCTTTTTGCTAGCATTAGGATTTGTCGCCATGGTTTAGGACAAGTCAATAGCCTTGACACAGTAAGATAGTGGCATGAAGGCCCCGCAAACCGGCGTCTGGCAATATTTGTTACCATTCGTCACAGTTGACTGTGTTGACCTCTCTGTTTAGGTCAAAGTTCGCACTTTGTTTTGCCTGATGTTGTTATTTGGATTTCCCACAGAAGAGCTCGCTCACCTTGGCACCAACCACAATGAGCTGAAATGACATCAGTGAGACTGGAACAGACTTGTTTAACATGATTTCAAATGTAACTGTCAAGTTCCAAGATTCCTGCACCAGTAACCACCCTCTCCCCTCTTTCCCAATTAAATCATCCCATGGTCACTTTCATTTTCAAAAGAAAGAAAGCAAGAATTCCACCTATTACGTATGTAAAATTGAATTAACATTATTTTTTTTTTCTGTTGTATACAGCAATACCCTGTTTATCTCTGAGATCGCAGATATTATTCAGAGGAATATCAGCGAATCAAAAAAGATCTTGTTATGTGAAATGTTGGCATATTATCACTACAGGTGAATTAGATCTCTTAAACGAAGTAGCTTTATGTAAAGAAAAATTCAGTACCCTAGGCCTACACTAGTAGGCTGTCTATCAAAATCATCGCGTTTGTTTCACGTCCACAGCTATAACAAATAATGAAGAAAATAGTGCTCCTGGCAATAATATTGTATTCAATTAATGCTCTCCAACGATGTTTTGCAACCTAGTTTGGATGTAAAATAATAATTGTTTTATTGTTAATACTTTTTTTTCCTTCAAAGGACTGAAATGGACCATACTGAAATGGGCGATACCACCAACACCAACAACACTTCCGCATCATCTCACTAGGCCCTACTGCCTGTACCAACGTGTGATCACTGTCACTAGCAAGTTGCCGACCATGGCGTTGCTTCAACTACAAACAATATCGAAAATAAATGCTGAATTGTTAGCGCTAATTTATTAAAGTTCCAGTATGTATGGATATCATTGAGATTACAAATGTGCACATGCTCTTGTTTAAACCAGATCGACAAATGAAAAAAAAAAAAAAATATGCATAGCCTGACAAAATAAAATTTTATTCACTTACACATACACACTCGCACACAACCACGAAAGATTCTGAACAAACGAAATTCACTTTATTGTAATATCATTACAGAGGATATTTCTAGTTATCTGTCACTTATACTTTTAGAAACATATGAACAAGGGAAAAAAATATATAATGTGATATTATTACGGTTACGATTTTGTTAAGCTTTTCAACCTCCTGGTGGTGGTTATCTCAGCTGTACAAAAACGCACAAAAATATGTATGCGAGCTCAATATGCTCTTGTGATATCATTTCCACAGTCACTTCTTTTATACCAGTGAAAACCACATCTAGAAGAGAAGTTGCGCTCAGCTTTTTTATTTTCTATGAAGTAGAAAAATAAAAATAAAGTAAAAACAAACACACAAATGAACGAACGAAAAACTAGATTATGTCACTGTGCATAAAACAAAATGAGAAGTATCTGGGGGGTCGAGGGGAGAGAGAGGGGGGAGGGGGGGGGGGGGGAAATCGTGCTCTGAGACATGTAAGGTTCACAGCATTGCTACCTCCTCCAATTAGGAACAGAACTGGTAAATCCATGTTCTCAGTTCAAAGCCTGCTCAAAGCTCAGTTTATCCATGCCACGCCGTTCTTCCTTGTCTCTAAGATCTTGATCTATTGTTTTATCGATTAAATGTCGTCCTGTATGTTGCGCAATACATCTATTTTGTTTTTCGCATTTTGGTGCGATTGGTAGGCTAACAATTGTCACGATAATCTATACATGGAAACTTATTAATCTGAGTAAGACTGGAGATCTTTCGCCGATTTCCTTGAATGGGAATTAAACAGCTTGTATGATTAGTCTCGAAATCTATAGCTCCCTATTTGTCCATGGTGGCCATATTTGGCTGCTAGCCCCTTATATGGAACCCCCTACATTCCAAAAATGGCCTTTACCATGTATAGGAAGTAGGGGTTGATATTAATCCGCCTAAAACCATAACATTAGTCTAATATTAAATGTATTTTTTAGGATGAAATTTAGAAAAATGTGACAAATCATTTTGGTGAGAGATCTAGAGAGTAATATCTGGTGCAATAAGCTATCTTTAAGAAGACACATTACTCCCGAGATTTTATCGCGGAAGAATTCATGTGCTTACATGGGCACTATTCCCGTTTTGGTGAAGGCTACGGAATAAGGTAGTTGATTGTAGTAAATGAGTCGTTACCTTTCCCGACATGATGCAAAACTTAACCCAAACAAGTTTGAATAAAATCGGCAGTGGGGGAGTTGCTGGTATTAATGGAGGTGGCAGCAACAGCTTATACGGAAACAGTCAACCAATGCCTGATAACTTTATATTCGAACAAGTTGATCCGAGTGTGGACGATGATGATTGTGATTCAGATACGGATACTGCTGGGTTTGGTCAAGTCAACCAAGGACATGGATACCAGCAAAACTCAGCTAACTCGGGACTCAAGCCAGGAAAAAAGACGAAAGGGCGAGTCAAGATTAAAATGGAATTTATTGAAAATAAATTGCGACGCTACACCACATTCAGCAAAAGAAAGACGGGCATTATGAAAAAGGTAGGTTGCAGTAAACTAATTTCGAGCTAGGACAGGTTCGACATTTTGTAAAATTTAGTTAACGAAGTAGAGATAACTTATAGCACCTTGGTAATTTAAAGATCGATAGCATTTCATTTTGTTGTATGGGGATGTACATCTTTTTAACTTATAATTTGATCATGTGAAACATAAAAGGAAAGTTACAAGTACTCGAACAACATTTCGGATTCGGATAACACTCACACTGTTTCCCTCATGGTATTACCGTAGTTGTTGTAAGAAAGGTTCCAGGTGTTTTCTCGCAAAGGAAGGCATTCCAGATGCCATTTCATGAATGTTCCGTTGAGATAGCCGTCTGCAGGTGGCTGAAAGACGTAAATAAAAGTACATGTTTCCATTCATTAGTTCATATTTTTACTAAATGAGCATATTCTCCAACCCCACCTTCGCTCACCCCCTTTTCTGCACTTATTTACACTACCAACCTCCTGCCCCCCCCCCCTTTTTTTTTTGTAATAACGTACGCTATGCCCAGCCTTCTTGGCACAAATATACGTATAGTTTGATATTATCAATTGGTCCGGGAATCGTAATAATGTGCATATAGCATCAGCTTAGTAATGAGACCTAGAGCACCATATGAGCAAAAAGTAACAGTGATTTTTTTACTTTGAAAAATTAAATGACATCCTAAACTATTTTTTAAAAATTCTTTCTCAGGCTTATGAATTATCAACACTTACAGGCACACAAGTGATGCTACTTGTTGCCAGTGAGACTGGTCATGTGTATACATTCGCCACACGCAAGTTACAGCCCATGATCACAAGTGACAGTGGGAAAGCCCTCATTCAAACATGCCTTAATTCCCCTGACCCCCAGCCAGGTGCTCCGTCAGGAAATAATGCCTTGGAGCAGAGGATGAATCCATCTGGATTTGAAGAAACAGATTTATCATGTGCTGTTGGAGAAGAGGAGCAGCCAAAGGTAAGTTATGAAATGTGCAAAACGGGGATGATTTTCTGAGGCATCACAAAAACCCCAATATATATACAGGAGCCTCAAGAAAGCAACACAAGAAACTACATGTAGACTCTTTTCTGTCTCGCAGTGAGCCATTTTTTCAGCCAGCAAGGTTGAGTGCAAGAGATATAAATTTTTATATAACATGGTAAAGAATGAAAAAATTAATTTTTGTGCAGTTGTTTAAGACGTGAAGACAAAAATTAGGAAAAAAAACAACAACAACAACTTCGCAATAGCAAAGAAAAATTTTTAGACATATAAATAATGAATTTTTGTGAATTTTTCTTTACTCATGTTTGAAACAACAAGAGAAAAAATGATTTTTTCCTTTTTTACAATACTTGTATTAAACCGCTTGTACCCAGCAAAGGAAGTAATTTGGCTGACATTCAAAAGATTCATTAGCTACATAATCTGGATTAGGCATAGGGTCGAGATGAGTCAAGATAAAAAGAGATTGGGGGTCAAGATCAGGGTTTTCTTTCATTTAAACAATAAAAGCTGTTATCGTTATGATCTATATTAATCTTTCAACAACCTGGAAGTGTTATTTCCCAGCTGTCATGGAAATAGCTCTCCTTTATAAGCTTTGTTGGGTTGAATTGTCTCCAGAAGTCTTTCCACAAAATAAAGTCCATATATAAAAGTGTGGGATCATCTGCAATATTATCATTACAAATAATAGATGAGGAAATTATAATTCCATTATAATGTCTAGATCATTTCATTAATGGGCAGGAGCATATTTGGAATGGGATTTTGCTTTGACCAACCATATTGTATTTCCTTGCCTGGCACATGAGTTATTGAACTTGTAGCAATGTAAAGAAGAGAAGAAAATAAATTTTTACTTCTTGTCATGTGAAAGATTGATCAGAAAAAATAATGTGATAAAAGTATTACAATACTATTAATACTAAGAACATGCAAACAACAAGTGTAAAAGCAATCTTTTATCATTTAAACTGTTTGTCCAATACTGTGTCTAGCAAAAGGAAGTAAATGTATAGGTGGACTAGTTAGAACAATCTCCCATCACAATATATAGATGCATTAGTCATTGATTGCATTTTTGAACTACTTACCTTTTCAAGAAATATTGACAGAGTAGAAGAGAAATAATACTCGTAGAACAATGATTGGCCAAGAACAAGCAACTAATTTTATCTCCAAAGTTAAGCATTCAAAACAACTCCTCAAATAGTTTTTGATTGTTTGGGGACTGGGGAGATTTTGAAATAGGGAGAGGAATAAATTCAATGAGCATAGAATTTGGCATTCTTTTTGGTATTCAATCATAAGGGACCTTAAAAAGACATTTCTGTTCAAAAGATTAGTTGTCTCTAAGCCGGTCAAAATGAGACGTATGTCAATTTTTCACCATATGGAGTTTCTGGTACCATGTGAAAGCTTATTTCATACCCTTTCAGGCGGTGAAAAAAGTTTTGAGCTAGCTTTATTCTAGCCAGAGATATTTGCAGTTTAAAGAGACAGGGAGGGACCTCTAGCAATGACTGAAATTCCGAGAAAATAGAGTTTAAATGAACGGTTGAACACATTAATCTCATCTACCTCACAAAAACTCGATTTTAATGAAGAAATATTTACAAGTCAAGGGTAAAACAGATACTGTATTGTCTTGTTCAGAAATGAATGTACTTTCGATTTCTGCAGTAAAAAAAAAAAAAATCGATTTCTGACTCCCCTCATCACATTCAAAGCCCAATTTCTTGGTTCTAGCCCAGCGACTTAAGTCTCATTTCGACTGGCCGCGGGACATTTTGTACCATGACATTAGTACATCCCCTAGTTCTGTTTTTGTTATTGTAGTGAAACAAACATTTTATAAATTGTATGTAGGCCTTCTGAGAATAGTATTGTAAGGTTAATAATAATAGAGAGCACTTATATAGCTTTTACCCCTGTGCAGTGTACAAATACTAAGGGCTTTACAATCTGTTATTACCCCCGACAGACCAAATGGAGACACAAATGTTCTATTTCCTGGGAAGCATATAAAGTGGTTGCCTGTTAGTTACTCTAAACCTTATCAATTTAAAATGTCATTCACTGTCTGTAATATAAATATTATATCATATATTATATTTCATATTGGTATGCATATTTGGTTAGCCTATAGTTCATTGGTGAAATATTGTATGTAGAAAGAAGTTTGATATATTCAGATGCATGTGAAATAGTTCTGAAAAAAAGTCCATTCAGTCATAAATAGATCAACATCTTTTTATCATAATATTATGTTGTGCCACTGTCATAGCTCATGACAAACTTAGATGTGCAGATAACTAAATGCTGATACTGGCATGGTGTTTAGAAGATGTCTGAAAATAAATGAACACCCAGATAAACAAGCTATCTATGAAATGTCCTGTACAACTACTTACTATGCAACACATCTGTTCACACATATTATTTCTTGGGGTTTTTGTTTAACCTCTCCTATCTTTTCTATCGAGACATATAGCTGGCTCATTAGTCTTCCAATCTCACCTTATTGATCTTTCCTAGTGGTGCGGTGGTAGTTTGCCTCAATGTAAAAACACACCGCTCATGATTAAAAAGAGAGAGAGAGAAAAAGAGAGACAGCGAGAAAGAGAATAAGAGAAACAGAGTCAAACACTCTGCTTAGAACTCTAATGGAATGTCCAGTGAATTGTGAGATAACAGTTTTGGATCAGAGTTTGCCGACCATGTTATATATTATTATGAATTGTTCCCTGTGTCCTGTTGACTTTGATCTTTTACTAAGTCTTTGTCGTCGAGGACAGTAGAACTATCGTCGAGGGCAGTAGAACTACATGTAGTAGGCAGACTCAGAAACTGATCATGGCAAGTGTACTGACTTCAGTACAATCCTGTTATATCGGCATCATAAGGAGCATTAAAATGACGCCTGTATAGAGATAACAGCTTAGGCAAGGGAGAGAGTGTTTGAGAAATGCCATGTTTTTTAGCAATATGTCCTTCTCTGGCAATTCTTTTGGCATGTCAACATCCGCTTAGAGCCGAAATTGTACATCGATAGTGAATCTTTCTCTTCCTTGTCTCCGTAATATGATAAAAACAAAACTAGGGAGTCGGGGGCGCGGCGACGTAAGAGGAAGAACGCCACAATGATGTCGATATAGGAAATTTTATTTATCAGTAATATAAAAGACAAAAAATCGGGACCAAAAATCAGGTCGACAGCAGAAGAATATTGATTTATTTGGATTGTACTGTATTTGTGAAAGCCCTATAGATCCCAATACTTCCTCATGAAAGCTAAAGGACATTCACTGGAACACACCCATAGGCCAACCGGTGCTCCATGTAGCCTATAAGCCTAGCCTATCTACATACATAATGAAATTATGTTCTTGTATTTTTTTTTCTTAAGCCTTTCAGTCCTAAGAAAGTAGGATTATCTCGGCTTTTAAGAGGTTGCCTGTTTTTGCTGAGAATT